>NW_020869833.1:600072-602572 GCF_003789085.1 Penaeus vannamei | reverse complement strand
TTGCTATGTACTCTTGGTAAGTTCTTTAAGTTTTCGGTATATTCATTAAGTCACTTGTATTATTAGTTATTTTGGTATGTCAGTGACATTATGAAAATCCGTTTAAAAAAGAAAGAAGGAAAAAATTACACACAGTCGAAAATGCAATTGTAAATTTTGTGGATTAGCTGAATGCAATAAGTCCAAATATAAATATATTATATATATATATATATATATATAATATATTATAATATATTATATATATATTATATATATATATATATATATATATATATATATATAGGTATATTTTTTTCTATAATACTTGTACCTTCTTACCCAGTTTGTCTCCCCTTCTCCTCTCCTCTCTTCTCTCTCTCCTTCCTCCCCCTCTCTTCTCTCTCTCTCCTCCTTCCTCTCCATCCCCTCTCCACACTCGTTCTCTATTACAGCCTAATGCAGTAAAAGCAATGTAATTACGAAGACAAAATCCTCGAAGCAACTTTTTTTCGCCTACCTAATGACACTTTGAATACCACAATGAGGTTTCTATTAACTGCCCCGCGAGAGACGAGACTCGCAAAACTGGCCGCCCACTCCAGCTAAGAGGGTTTGGAAGGCGTCGAAACTTGTCAATTTGGTTAAGGAAGAGAAATGTCATTGTCCTTGAAGTTAACGGGGTCGGCGGTGAAGTGGCGAGGAGTGTCCAGAACCCCATAGCACTTCGTTGGGCTGTCCCTTCTCCCCGCCACTTTCTGTCTGTGTCCCGGGTGGCGGGTGCTCTGTTTCAGGGCCTTTGGTGTCTGGGACTGTCTGTCTGTCGTCCTGTCTGTGTTCTCTGTCTCTGTCTGTTTTTCTCTGTCTGCTTGTCCTGTCTGTGGTCTGTCTGTCTGTCTTGTCTGTCTGTCTGTCTCTCTCTGCTCTGTCTCTCTCTCTCTTCTCTCTCTCTCTCTCTCTCTCTCTCTCTCCTCTCTCTCTCTTCTCTCTCTGTGTGTGGTGTGTGATGTATCAGCGCTGTTTCTTCTCCTTCTGTCTGTTTTTCTTCTCTCTCCCTCTCTTCTCCGCTGCTCCTTTCTTTCTCCTCGTTCTATCTCCCCTTCCTCACTTCCATTTTCTTCCTATCCCTTCCTTTCCTTTCTTCTTGTCTCTCAACTTCTCGTCCCCCCCACTTTCCCCTCCCATTCTTCCATCTCTCCCTCTCCATTGTCTCTATTCCCGCCCTTCCTCCTCTCTCTTTTCCTCCTCCTTTCTTCCTTCTCTCTCCTTCCTTCTCCCCGTCTCCTCACCAGTAATGAAAAAATAACACTGCTAAAAACATCTACAGGTTTGTTTTGTACACTGTAGCTCCGTCCTCTCTCTCTCTCATCTCTTCTGTCGTTTCCTCTTCCTTCCTTCTTCCTTCCTTACTTTCTCTCTCTTCATCCTCTCCTTCTCCTTCTTCTTCCTGCTTCTCTCTCTCTCTCCTCCATCTCCTTCATCTTCTTCCTGCTTTCTTAAATAAATCCTTCTCTTCCTTCATCTACCCAATTAAATAATAATAAAAACACGAATACATCACAGGAGTGTCTTGTACAGTTTTTTTTTTCTTCTTTCTTCCCTTTCTTACTTTTCCATCTTCCCTATCTCTCTCTCCTTCCTTCCCCTTCCTCCTTTCTTCTTCTCTTTCTCTCTTCTCGTCTCCTTCCTCCTTCTTCCTCTCTCTCTCTTCTACTCTCTCTCTCTTCTCTACTCTCTCCTTCTCTTCCTGCTCTGTCTTATGTGCTGTTCTTGTCTGTCTTTGTTCTGTCTCTCTCCTCTCTCTCTCTCTCTCTCTCTCTCACTTCTCTCTCTCTGCTCTCTCTCTTCTCTCTCTTCTCTCCTCTCTCCTATCTCCTTTTTCCCTCGGTCTATCCATTTTCAATAATATAAGTAAACACCATTTACATCCACAAGTTTTCTCTTTGTTTCCTTCCTTTTTCTCCTTTTCTTCCTCTCCTCTCTCTTTCTCTCCTCCCCCTCTCCTTCCCTTTACTCCCCCGACAACAAAAGGAAACAAATAAAAATAAACAATTGAAAATATATCCACAGGTTTATCTATTATCTTCTTCTCCTAGCTTCTTCTCTCCTACCCTGCGTCTTCTCTCTCTTCCTTTGCTCTCATCTCTCCCATCCTCTCCTTCCTCTAAGATAACTAAATAATAAAGTAACCTAAACAACATGCACAGTTCTATAAAACATCCAAATATGTCTTATTTCCTTCTCCACATCCTCTCCCCCCCCCCCCCCATCCTCTCTCTCTCTTCTGTCTCTCTCTCCCTCTCCTTTCCTATCACCCGTCCTCCCCCTCCCTCCCCCTAAACAAAAAAATAAGCAATAAATAAACACCCAAATATATTCCACAGAGTTTTTGTTATTTCTCTTCCTTCTCCCTCTCTCCTACCCCTCCCCCCCTTTCTCTCTCTTGCTCTCTCTCTCCCTCTTTCTGTCTCCTCTTCCTCTCCTTCCTGCTCTCTTTCTTCTCTCTCTCTCATCTCTCTCT
>NW_020869833.1:577572-595072 GCF_003789085.1 Penaeus vannamei | reverse complement strand
TCAATCAAGAAATTTGAAAAGGTCTTGTGTTCCGGAAACATCTGTGTATAGATGAGATCGAAGAAACATCTGGAAGCCTTACAGAACACGTATCTATGCATGGCTAATTACTGTCAACTACATCCTAACAACTTAATAACTTTAGGATAACAACTAGCCTAATTTATTAACTAAAAATAGCATCGATGCATGACTAACTACTGTCAGCTACATCCTAACAACTTAACAACTTTTAGGATAACAACTAGTCTAACTTATTAACTCTAATAATAGCATCATAGTGAGATTAACTACTAATAATCGACCTTAAGGTGAATGACACTTTGTTTCCCCCGGATCGAGTCCTTAGAAAAAAAAAAAAAAAGAGAAAAAACTACAATTTATTCCATTTTTATGTCCCGAAAAGATTTGTTTTCTATCTTTGCAATATAACAAACCGACTTAACTTCATTATCCAACTGAACTAATAACTAACTGTCCTAACTAACCACCTTAACCCCTAACAACTACTTTAAGTTCTAATAACATGATAACCCCAAACTATATATATATATATATATATATATATATATATATATATATATTATTATATATTATATATATATATATATACCCCAACTCATTAAGGTTATCTTAACTGCCTTGCTTGACAGATTAATAATAACTTTGCTGTCACCTACATCAGCTGTTCTCAAAGTTTTTGGTACAGTTACCCCTGACACTGTTATAATAGGTTAGGTGACCATCACCGTTACCCCTTTCCTCTTCAATTTTTTTGGAGTTAAGGGAAAGAAATTGTGAAATATTTCATTTTCTTCGTGCATGTTATACATAAAAAACTGATTTATACTTTTTTCGTTCTGAGTTCTGGTAAGTATCAATTTATTTATTTATGTATTGTGCATATATATTTTTTCATTATTTACTTATTCAGTCATTAATACACGTATTGCTATTATTCATCAATTTACTCCAGAGAAGTAGTACTATTAGAAAGGGCTCTATTAAAAGCACAGTGGTAATTACCCCCACGTAATGATTACTCTCACCATGGTAATGACACCTAACTTGAGAGCCATTGACCTGGACCAAGAACCACTGACCTTGATCAAGAACCATTGACCTTGACTAAGAACCATTGACCTTGACCAAGAACTACTGACCTTGATCAAGAACCATTGACCTTTATCAAGAGCCATTGACCTGGATCTTCTACCCTTTTAACTACTTATTGAAAACACTATATATTATTTTCCAAAGACATTGAATGATAGTTCTTGAGATAACAATAAGCATCATTATTATCTGCTCTAGCCTTATTGGTGGCAGATTGTACTATCATTTCATGTAAAACCTTATATAAGGTGTCAGTATTATTGCTTGCATAGATTTGCATCGGTATCTCTGAATGTCTATATATCTACGTTTATATATATATGTATATATATATTCATGCTTGTGTGATATCTGTGTACATGGATGCAGTTTCTTTATGCCCGTGTGCGTATGCATCTCCTGACAATATGTGTTAACGAAGTCGCATGCAAAAAAAAAAAAAAAAAAAAAAAAAAAAAAAAAAAAACTTTATTCTTCTCACTTTGCTCTCTCTTCATCCTTGTTCTACCGCATTTTCCCCTTCTTCCTATCTCTACTTTTCCTCTCTCTCTCTCTCTCTCTAAACACGAACAGTTACGAATAAACGTTTCTACAACAAAGTCACGAGCAAACGTTCCTACCCCGTAACACGAGCGGCCTTGAGCAAACGTTCCCACAACCAAACACCCCCCTTGCCCTAAACACAGACCACCCACACAAACGTTTCCCCAAACATCCCACACACGAAATAACACATAGACTGACACACTAACACTTTTTCCGTCAATTTTTTATTTTTACAATTTTCTGAAATTTTGTCCATTTTTTTTAGCGAATTGTCGATTTTCCAGTCAGATGATAATGGCCGTATTCGTCTGAAAACCTTAACATCAACTTTCTCAGCCAAGCATACTCAAAATCAAGAGTTATATTCGAGAATGTTTGTATTGATGCTAAATAAAATTGTCAAAAAAATGACAGAAAAACTGCCTCCTTCGTTCCAGGTTGACATGACAGTCACTCTTCCCTCCTTCGTTCCGGGTTGACATGACAGTCACCCTTCCCTCCTTCGTTCCAGGTCGACATGACAGTCACTTCCCTCCTCCGTTCCAGGTTGACATGCCTCCTTGTTCCAGGTGTGACAGTCACGTTCCAGGTTGAATGACAGTCACCTTTCCCTCTTCGTTCCAGGACATGACAGTCACCCTTCCCTCCTTCCTTCGTTCCAGGTTGACATGACAGTCACCCTTCCTTCCATTCGTTCCAGGTTGACATGACAGTCACCCTTCCCTCCTTCGTTCCAGGTTGACATGACAGTCACCCTTCCCTCCTTCGTTCCAGGGTGACATGACAGTCACCCTTCCCTCCTTCGTTCCAGGTTGACATGACAGTTTTCCCTCCTCCGTTCCAGGTTGACACGACAGTCACCCTCCCCTCCTTCCTTCGTTCTCATGACAGTCAGTTCCAGGTTGACATGACAGTCACCCTTCCCTCCTTCTTCCAGGTTGACATGACAGTCACCCTTCCTCCTTCGTTCCAGGGTGACATGACAGTCACCTTCCCTTCGTTCCAGGGACATGACAGTCCTTCCCTCCTTCGTTCCAGGCTGACATGACAGTCACCCTTCCCTCCTTCCTTCGTTCCAGGTAGACATGACAGTCACCCTTCCCTCCTTCGTTCCAGGTTGACATGACAGTCACCCTTCCCTCCTCCTTTTCCAGGTTGACATGACAGTCACCCTTCCCCTCCTTCGTTTGACATGACAGTCACCCTTCCCTCCTTCGTTCCAGGTTGACATGACAGTCACCCTTCCCTCCTTCGTTCCAGGTTGACATGACAGTCACCCTTCCCTCCTTCGTTCCAGGTAGACATGACAGTCACCCTTCCCTCCTCCGTTCCAGGTTGACATGACAGTCACCCTTCCCTCCTTCGTTCCAGGTAGACATGACAGTCACCCTTCCCTCCTTCGTTCCAGGTAGACATGACAGTCACCCTTCCCTCCTTCCTTCGTTCCAGGTAGACATGACAGTCACCCTTCCCTCCTTCCTTCGTTCCAGGTTGACATGACAGTCACCCTTCCCTCCTTCGTTCCAGGTTGACATGACAGTCACCCTCCCCTCCTCCGTTCCAGGTTGACATGACAGTCCCTTTCCTCCTTCGTTCCAGGTGACATGACAGTCACCCTTCCCTCCTCCTTCGTTCCAGGTGACATGACAGTCACCCTTCCCTCCTTCGTTCCAGGTCGACATGACAGTCACCCTTCCCTCCTTCCTTCGTTCCAGGTTGACATGACAGTCACCCTTCCCTCCTTCGTTCCAGGTTGACATGAGCAGCGCAGTGACGGTGGTGCTCAAGGACGTGGAGCTGGAAACGTCAGGGAAGTACAAGTGTGAAGTTATTACCGAAGGACCTTTGTTCCACACCAAGATCGGGGAGGGAAACATGACGGTGATAGGTGAGTGCTTTTTTTGTTGTTGTTGTTTTGTTCTTTATTTTGTTTTTCTCTATTTTGTTCTTCTCTTTCTTTCTAGTTTTCTTTTGTTTTCTTTTATTTTATTTTGTTTTTCTTTCTCGTTTTTTTCTTTCTAGTTTCTTTTGTTTGTTTTTTCGTCTGTTCTTTTTTTTCTTTATTCTATTTTTCTCCCTCGTTCTTCTTTTTCTTTCTAGTTCCTTTTGTTTATTTTTCTCTTTCTTTTCTTTTTCGTCTATTTTATTCTGTTTTTCTTTCTTGTTCTATTATTTTTTTCAAGTTTCTTTTATTATTTTCCTTTTTCTTTTCTTTTCCGTCTTGGTGTTCTTTTTTTATTCTGTTTTTCTCTCGTTTTTCTTATTTTTTTCTAGTTTCTTTTGTTTCATTTCCTTTTCTTTTTCGTCTTGGTGTTCTTTTTTATTGTTTTTTTCTTGTTCTATTTTTTTCTTTCTAGTTTACTTTGTTTATTTATCTCTTGCTTTTCTTATGCATCTTGGTGTTCATTTTTATTGTTTTTCTCTCTCGTTTTTCTTATTTTTTCTTTCTAGTTTCTTTTATTATTTTCCTTTTTCTTTTCTTTTTCATCTTGGTGTTCTTTTTTATTCTGTTTTTCTCTCTCGTTCTTCTTTTTCTTTCTAGTTCCTTTGGTTTCTTTTTCTCTTTATTTTCTTTTTCGTCTCGGTGTTTCTTCTTTATTCTGTGTTTCTCTCTATCGTTCTTCTTTTTCTTTCTTTCTAGTTTCTTTTGTTTCTTTTTCTCTTTCTTTTCTTTTTAATCTTTGTGTTCATTTTTATTGTTTTTCTTTCTCGTTCTTCTTATTTTTTCTTTCTAGTTTCATTTGTTTATTTTTCTCTTTCTTTTCTTTTTCGTCTATTCTTACTGAAGTAGGTGAATAGACGAAAATGCTGAAGGTTCTTGGCCTTCTCATCTTTCCATTTTTATCATTTACTTATCATTCTCCTTTCCTTTCTTTTTCTCTTCCTCCTTTCTTTTCTTTTACTTCTCTTTCTCCTTTCTTTTCTTTGACTTCTCTTTTTCCTTTCTTTTCTTTTACTTCTCTTTCTCCTTTCTTTTCTTTTACTTCTCTTTCTCCTTTCTTTTCTTTGACTTCTATTTCTCCATTTTTATCTTATACTTCTCTTTCTCCTTTTTCTTTAATCTTTCGTCTTGGTGTCCTTATTCTAGTATTATAGAAGGAAAAGAGACGAATATGCTGAAGGCCTTTTCTTGCCCCGAAGAAGCACTGGAACGAGAAGGCCTTCGGTATTTTTCTTTTCCTGATCTCCTTGTTGTTTTGCCGACGAGATACACTTACATACACTTACAAACACACAGACACAAACAAACAAATAAGCAAACACAATTAATCAACCAAAACAAAGAAAAACACACAATCGAGAAACAAAACAAAGAAAACAAACACACAATCAACCAACAAAAACAAAGAAAACAAAAAAAACAAACACAAACAAACAACCAAAAACAAAGAAAAACAAACACACCATCAGCCGACAAAACACAAAGAAAACAACAAGCAACACAAAACCAACCAAAAACAAACAAACACACAATCAACCAATAAAAAAAGAAAACCAAACACACATTACCAACTAATAACAAACAAAGAAAACAAACAAACACCACACAATCAACAACTAACTAACCAACCAGCCAACATCCAAACAAACAAATAAATACCCCCCCCTCCGACACATCCAAACATATCCACACGCACCCACACAACCCACATCCACCCACACCACCCACACAACCCACGCCCACCCACACAACCCACACCCACCCACCCCAACCCACACACGAACCCCTCACAACCTAACACACCATTTACCTCAAGAGAAAAAAACTTTTAACATTAAGCCCTATTCTCTCCACTCCCCCCCTCCCCCAACCACCACCCACCACCACACCACGCCCACGCCCACGCCCCAGACCTCCCCGACAGCACGCCCGTTCTGAGGGCGTGAAGACCAGTTACCAGCTTGGAGAGAGAGAGAGTTCACGTCAACTGCACGTCACCTTATTCCAAACCTGCAGCTACGTTGGAGTGGCATATCAACGATGAGTTGTTGGTGAGTGAAGTGAGTGAAGTGAACGATGAGTGGTGGTGAGTGAAGTGAGTTGGTGGTTGAGGTGAGTTGGTGGTGAGCAAAGTTGTGGTGAAGTGAGTGAGCTGGTGGTGAGTGAAGTGAGTGGTGTGAGTGAAGTGAGTTGGTGGTGAGTGAAATGAGCTGGTCGTGAGTGGAGAGAGCTGGTGGTGAGTGAAGTAATTTGGTGGTAAGTGAAGTGAGTTGGTGGTGAATGAAGTGAGCTGGTTGTGAGTGAAGTGAGTTGGTGGTGAGTGAAGTGAGTTGGTGGTGAGTGAAGTGAGTTGGTGGTGAGTGAGGTGAGTTGGTGGTGAGTGAAGTGAGCTGGTGGTGAGTGAAGTGAGTTGGTGGTAAGTGAAGTGAGTTGGTGGTGAGTGAAGTGAATTGGTGGTGAGTGAAGTGAGCTGGTTGTGAGTGAAGTGAGCTGGTTGTGAGTGAAGTGAGCTGGTGGTGAGTGAAGTGAGCTGGTGGTGAGTGAAGTGAGTTGTGGTGAGTGAAGTGAGTGAGTGAAGTGAGTTGGTGGTGAGTGAAGTGAGTTGGTGGTGAGTGAAGTGAGCTGGTCGTGAGTGAAGAGAGCTGGTGGTGAGTGAAGTGATTTGGTGGTAAGTGAAGTGAGTTGGTGGTGAATGAAGTGAGCTGGTTGTGAGTGAAGTGAGTTTGTGTGAGTGAAGTGAGTTGGTGGTGAGTGAAGTGAGTTGGTGGTGAGTGAAGTGAGTTGGTGGTGAGTGAAGTGAGTTGGTGGTGAGTGAAGTGAGCTGGTCGTTGAGGTGAAGTGAGTTGGTGGTTAGTGAAGTGAATTGGTGGTGAGTGAAGTGAAGTGAGTGAAGTGAGTGAGTGAAGTGAGCTGGTTGTGAGTGAAGTGAGTTGGTGGTGAGTGAAGTGAGCTTGGTGGTGAGTGAAGTGAGTGGTGAGTGAAGTGAGTGAAGTGAAGTGAGCTGGTGGTGAGTGAAGTGAAGTTGGTGGTGAGTGAAGTGAGTTGTGGTGAGTGAGTGAAGTGAGCTGGTGGTGATTGAAATGAGCTGGTTGTGAGTGAAACGAGCTGGTGGTGAGTGGAATGAGTTGGTGGTGAGTGAAGTGAGTTGGTGGTGAGTGAGGTGAGTTGGTGGTGAGTGAAGTGAGGTGGTGGTGAGTGAAGTGAGTTGGTGGTGAGTGAAGTGAGCTGGTGGTGAGTGAAGTGAGTTGGTGGTGAGTGGAAGTGAGTTTGGTGGTGAGTGAAGTGAGCTGGTGGTGATTGTGAGCTGGTTGTGAGTGAAACGAGCTGGTGGTGAGTGAATGAGTTGGTGGTTAGTGAAGTGAGTTGGTGGTGAGTGAGGTGAGTTGGTGGTGAGTGAAGTGAGTTGGTGGTGAGTGAGTGAGTTGGTGAGTAAGTGAGTGGTGAGTGAAGGTGAGTGAGGTGGTGGTTGAGTGAAATGAGCTGGTGGTGAGTGAAGTGAGCTGGTGGTTAGTGAAGTGGTTGGTGGTGAGTGAAGTGAGGTGGTGTGGAGTGAAGTGAGTTGGTGGTGAGTGAAGTGAGTGGTGGTGAGTGAAGTGAGTGGTGGTGGGTGGGAGTGAAGTGAGTTGTGGTGAGTGAAGTGAGCTGGTGGTGAGTGAAGTGAGTTTGGTGAGTGAGTGAGTGAGTGAAGTTGGTGGTGAGTGAAGTGAGTGGTGGTGAGTGAAGTGAAGTGAGTGAAGTGAAGTGAGGTGGTGGTGAGTGAAGTGAGTTGGTGGTGAGTGAAGTGAGTTGGTGGTGAGTGAGAGTGAGTTTGGTGGTGAAGTGAAGTGAGTTTGGTGGTGAGTGAAGTGAGCTGGTGGTGAGGAAGTGAGTTGGTGGTGAGTGAAGTGAGTGGGGTTAGTGAAGTTGAGCTGGTTGTGAGTGAAATGGGCTGGTTGTGAGTGAAGTGAGCTGGTTGAGAGTGAAGTGAGCTGGTTGTGTGTGAAGTGATCTGGTTGTGAGTGAAGTGATCTGGTTGTGAGTGGGATGAGCTGGTTGCGAGGGAAATGAGCTGATTGGGAGTGAAATGAGCTGGCTGTGAGTGAAGTGAGCTGGTTGGGAGTGGAATGCGCTGGTTATGAGTGAAGTGAGCTGGCTGTGAGTGGGATGAGCTGGTTGTGAGTGAAATAAGCTGGTTGTAAATTAGATGAACTGTTTGTGAGTGAAGTAAACTGGTTGTGAGTGAAATGAGCTGGTTTTGAGTGAAATAAGCTGGTTTTGAGTGAAATGAACTGGTTGTGAGTGGAATGAACTGGTTGTGAGTGAATGAACTGGTTGTGAGTGAAATGGGAGGGAAAATGAGGGAGAGAGGGAGGGGAGTGAGGGCTGAGGCGAGGAGAGAGAAGGGAGGGGAGAGGTGGTAAGGGAGAGGGAGGGGGTGAGGGGAGTGAGGAGAGAGAAAGGGAGGGGAGAGGTGGGGTAAGAGGAGAGGGGGGGTGAGGAAGAGAGGAAGGGGGGTGAGGAGGGTGAGGATTGAGACAAAGGGAGAGAGAGAGGTGGAGTAGAGGAGAGGAGGGGTGCGGAAAGGGAGGGAGGGAAAATGAAGGGATGGGAGAGAGAAAGGGAGGAGAGGGAGGGGTGGGGGAGAGAGAAAGGGGAGTGTAGGGGATAGGAGGGTAGGGAAAGGAAGAATAAGTGGAGTGGAAATGAGGGTGAGAGAAGGGAGTGGAGACGAGGAGATCGAAGAGGGTAGAAGGAAAGAGTAAGAGAGGGGGAGGAGGGATGAGAGGGAGAGGGGTGGGGGAAGGAAGGGAAAAGAAGGGGGGGGGGAGAGAGAGAGGAGGAGTAAGGGGAGAGGAGGGGCGAGGGAAAGGAAGGAGGAAAAAGGAAGGGGTGAGGGGAGAGGAGGGGTGAAGGGAGGGAGAGAGGAGGGGTTAAGGGAGGAAGGGAAATTAGGGGTGAGGGAGAGAGAAAAGGAGGGGAGGGAGAGGCGAGAGAGAGAGAAGGAGAGTAGAAGGGTGAGGGAAGGAAAAAGCGAGTGAGGGAGAGCGATAAGAGAGGAGGGAAGGGAAGCAGGAGGGGAGGGAGGGAGTGAGGGAGGAAGGGAGTGAGGGAGGAAGGAAGGAAGCAGGGAGAGGAAGGGAGTGAGGGAGGGAGGAAGGAAGGGAGGGAGGGAGGAAGGGAGGGAGGGAGATAGGGACAGAGGCAGAGAGGGTGGAAAAGAGGGAATGAGAAAGGATGGGAGGAGAGGAAGAGTGAAGGGGAAGTAGGAGGGATGGGAGAAAGAGTGGGAAGGAGAGATGGATAGATAAGTGGATATATAGATAGAGAAATAGAGAGAATAATATGACAATGATAGTAGTAATGTTAATGTGATAATTAAAATATATGATGATGAATCATACCAACCCTAATAAAACCTTTCTCCCTTCCCGCCACCCCACCCTCCCCCATCTCTCTTTAACCTCCCTCACCCCTTAACTCTTTCCTCCTCCCTCACCCCTATCTCCCCCCCTTCTCCCTGAACATTCCCTTACTCTCCCTCTTTCTTTAACCCCCTCCCCTTCCCCCAACATCTCCCTCCTCCTCACCCTCTTACTCCTCTTCCTCCTTCCTCAACTCCCCTCTTTCCTCCCCTTTCCCCTACCTCAATACCCCCTCCCCCATCTGCACCTCACAAATCCCTAAAACCCTCTTACTCTCCCTCTGAATCCCCTTCCCCCACCCTCAACACCCCTTCCCCCTCCCCAACACCCTTATCTCTCCCTCAACACTCCCTTACTCTTCTCGCCCCTACACCTCCCCCACCCCCAAACCT
The DNA here is from genome assembly GCF_003789085.1 of Penaeus vannamei. NCBI lineage: Eukaryota > Metazoa > Arthropoda > Malacostraca > Decapoda > Penaeidae > Penaeus > Penaeus vannamei. The sequence continues at coordinate 585,674 of NW_020869833.1, read as the reverse complement.
CCCTCCCACCAACACCCCTCCTTAACTCTCCCTCTTCTTAACCCCACCCCACCCCACCCACCCACACCTCCTCCTCTCAACTAACACCCCTCCTTAACTTCTCCTTCTTTCCTAACACCCCACCCTATCCCCACCCACCCACCCACACCCTTCCCCCCACCCACCCACACCTTCCCACCCTTAACACCCCCTCCCCCAACACCCCTTAACTCACCCCCCCACTCCCTACCCCAACACCCCTTAACTCTCCCCTCGTAATCCCTCACCCCACCTCCCCTCCCCCAACACCCCTTAACTCTCCCCCCTTCCTCCACCCACCCACCCCCTCCCCCTCCCAACCCCTTAACTCTCCCCCTTCCTCCCCCCTCCTTATTTGTTCCCCTTCCTCCCCCCCTCCCCAACACCCCTTAACTTTCCCCCCCTCCTTATCTCTCCCCCTCCCCCTCCACCCATCCACACCCCCTCCTTAACTCTCCCCCTTCCTCCCCCCTCCCTACCTTCCTCCCCCCGCAGAGAAAGCCCAGCTGGCTCCGTCGGTACCCGGCCCAGCAGGAACCGGACGGCCTGGAGACGGCGGTTCTGGGCCTCACCTTCGTCACCAAACGCAGCCACTTCCCCGGCGGCGACTTGCGTCTCAAGTGCGTCGCCAAGATCGCCACCATCTACTTCCAGTCGCAGGAGACGTCAGTCATCGAAACGGGATTCTTCAAGCACACGCAGGCGGAGGAGAGGAGGCACAAAGGACCACTCCTATTTTCGGTGGTGGCGAGATATTATTTTTTTTTCTCTCTCTCTCCTTTTATTTCTTTTTATTCCTTCTAATCTCTATCGAGGAGAAGAGGCACAAGGACCACTCCTATTTCTTCGGTGGGTGCGAGATTATTTCTTTTTTTTCTCTCTCTCTCCTTTTATTTCTTTTTATTCCTTCTAATCTCTATCGAGGAGAAGAGGCACAAGGACCACTCCTATTTCTTCGGTGGGTGCGAGATTATTTCTTTTTTTTCTCTCTCTCTCCCTTTTATTTTCTTTTTATTTCCTTCTAAATCTCTATCGAGGAGAAGAGGCACAAGGACCACTCCTATTTCTTCGGTGGGTGCGAGATTATTATTTTTCTTTTCTCTCTCTCTCCTTTTATTTCTTTTATTCCTTCTAATCTCGATGGAGGAAGAGAAGGCACAAGATCACTCCTCCTTTCTTCGGTGGGTGTTTGTTTATTTTTTTATTTATTTTATTTTATTCCATTTTCTTCCTTCTAATCTCGATTGAGGAGAGGAGGCACAAGGACCACTCCTATTTCTTCGGTGGGTATTTATTTCTTATTTATTTATCATTTTATTATTATGATTTTTTTGTGTGTGTGTTTGTTGATTATTTCTTTTTTTTTCTCTCTCTCCTTTTATTTCTTTTTATTCCTTCTAATCTCGATTGAGGAGAGGAGGCACAAGGACCACTCCTATTTCTTCGGTGGGTGTTTGTTTATTTTTTTATTTGTTGATTTTATTCCTCTTTCTTCCTTGTCTCTATTGAGGAGAGAAGGCACAAGGATCACTCCTATTTCTTCGGTGGGTGTTTGTTTATTTATTTTTTTATTTATTTTATTTTATTCCTTTCTCTTCCTTCTAATCTCGATTGAGGAGAGGAGGCACAAGGACCACTCCTATTTCTTCGGTGGGTGTTTGTCTATTTTTTATTTGTTTTATTTATTTCTTTTTCTTCTTTTTTTATTTTATTCCTTTTTCTTCCTTCTAATCTCTACTGAGGAGGCACAAGGACCACTCCTATTTCTTCGGTGGGTGTTTGTTTATTTTTTATTTGTTTTATTTTATTCCTCTTTCTTCCTTGTCTCTATTGAGGAGAGAAGGCACAAGGATCACTCCTATTTCTTCGGTGGGTGTTTGTTTATTTAATTTTTTTATTTATTTTATTTTATCCTTTCTCTTCCTTCTAATCTCGATTGAGGAGAGGAGGCACAAGGACCCACTCCTATTTCTCTCGGTGGGTGTTTGTCTATTTTTTATTTGTTTTATTTATTTCTTTTTCTTCTTTTTTTATTTTATTCCTTTTTCTTCCTTCTAATCTCTACTGAGGAGGCACAAGGACCACTCCTATTTCTTCGGTGGGTGTTTGTTTATTTTTTATTTGTTTTATTTTATTCCTCTTTCTTCCTTGTCTCTATTGAGGAGAGAAGGCACAAGGATCACTCCTATTTCTTCGGTGGGTGTTTGTTTATTTATTTTTTTATTTATTTTATTTTATTCCTTTCTCTTCCTTCTAATCTCGATGAGGAGAGGAGGCCACAAGGACCACTCCTATTTCTTCGGTGGGTGTTTGTTTATTTTTTTTTTATTTTTTTTTATTCCTTTTACTTCCTTCTAATCTCGATTGAGGAGAGGAGGCACAAGGACCACTCCTATTTCTTCGGTGGGTGTTTGTCTATTTTTTATTTGTTTTATTTATTTCTTTTTCTTCTTTTTTTATTTTATTCCTTTTTCTTCCTTCTAATCTCTCCTGAGGAGGCACAAGGACCACTCCTATTTCTTCGGTGGGTGTTTGTTTATTTTTTATTTGTTTTATTTTATTCCTCTTTCTTCCTTGTCTCTATTGAGGAGAGAAGGCACAAGGATCACTCCTATTTCTTCGGTGGGTGTTTGTTTATTTATTTTTTTATTTATTTTATTTTATTCCTTTCTCTTCCTTCTAATCTCGATTGAGGAGAGGAGGCACAAGGACCACTCCTATTTCTTCGGTGGGTGTTTGTCTATTTTTTAATTTGTTTATTTATTTTCTTTTTCTTCTTTTTTTATTTTTATTCCTTTTTCTTACCTTCTAATCTCTACTGAGGAGGCACAAGGACCACTCCTATTTCTTCGGTGGTGTTTGTTTATTTTTTATTTGTTTTTATTTTATTCCTCTTTCTTCCTTGTCTCTATTGAGGAGAGAAGGCAGCAAGGATCACTCCTATTTCTTCGGTGGGTGTTTGTTTATTTATTTTTTTTATTTATTTTATTTTATTCCTTTCTCTTCCTTCTAAATACTCGATTGAGGAGAGGAGGCACAAGGACCACTCTATTTCTTCGGTGTGTTTGTCTATTTTATTTGTTTTATTTATTCTTTTTCTTCTTTTTTTATTTATTCCTTTTTCCTTCCTTCTATCTCTACTGAGGAGGCACAAGGAACCACTCCTATTTCTTCGGTGGGTGTTTGTTTATTTTTTTATTTGTTTTATTTTATTCCTCTTTCTTCCTTGTCTCTATTGAGGAGAGAAGGCACAAGGACCACTCCTATTTCTTCGGTGGGTGTTTGTTTATTTTTTTTTTTATTTTATTTTATTCCTTTTACTTCCTTCTAATCTCTATTGAGGAGAGGAGGCACAAGGACCACTCCTATTTCTTCGGTGGGTGTTTGTTTATTTTTTATTTATTTTATTTTATTCCTTTTACTTCCTTCTAATCTCTATTGAGGAGAGGCACAAGGACCACTCCTATTTCTGCGGTGGGTGTTTGTTTATTTTTTTATTTATATTTATTTATTCCTTTTACTTCCTTCTAATTCTCGATTGATGAGGCACAAGGACCACTCCTATTTCTGGCGGTGGGGTGTTTGTTTATTTTTTTTTTATTTTATTTTATTCTTTTACTTCCTTCTAAATCTCTATTGAGGAGAGGAGGCACAAGGACACTCCTATTTCTTCGGTGGGTGTTTGTTTATTTTTTATTTATTTTCTTTTATTCCTTTTCTTCCTTCTAATCTCGATTGAGGAGAGAAGGCACAAGGATCACTCCTATTTCTTCGGTGGGTGTTTGTTTATTTTTTTTTTTATTTTATTTTATTCCTTTACTTTCCTTCTAATCTCTATTGAGGAGAGGAGGCACAAGGACCACTCCTATTTCTTCGGTGGGTGTTTGTTTATTTTTTTTTTTATTTTATTTTATTCCTTTTACTTCCTTCTAATCTCTATTGAGGAGAGGAGGCACAAGGACCACTCCTATTTCTGCGGTGGGTGTTTGTTTATTTTTTTATTTATTTTATTTTATTCCTTTTACTTCCTTCTAATCTCTATTGAGGAGAGGAGGCACAAGGACCACTCCTATTTCTTCGGTGGGTGTTTGTTTATTTTTTATTTATTTTCTTTTATTCCTTTTCTTCCTTCTAATCTCGATTGAGGAGAGAAGGCACAAGGATCACTCCTATTTCTTCGGTGGGTGTTTGTTTATTTTTTTTTTTTATTTTTTTTATTCCTTTTACTTCCTTCTAATCTCTATTGAGGAGAGGAGGCACAAGGACCACTCCTATTTCTTCGGTGGGTGTTTGTTTATTTTTTTTATTTTATTTTATTTTATTCCTTTTACTTCCTTCTAATCCTCTATTGAGGAGAGAGGCACACAAGGACCACTCCTATTTCTGCGGTGGGTGTTTGTTTATTTTTTTATTTATTTTTTATTTTATTCCTTTTTACTTCCTTCTAATCTCTATTGAGGAGAAGGAGGCCACAAGGAACCACTCCTATTTTCTTCGGTGGGTGTTTGTTTTATTTTTTATTTATTTTCTTTTATTCCTTTTCTTCCTTCTAATCTCGATTGAGGAGAGAAGGCACAAGGATCACTCCTATTTCTTCGGTGGGTGTTTGTTTATTTTTTTTTTTATTTTTTTTTATTCCTTTTACTTCCTTCTAATCTCTATTGAGGAGAGGAGGCACAAGGACCACTCCTATTTCTGCGGTGGGTGTTTGTTTATTTTTTTTTATTTTATTTTATTCCTTTTACTTCCCTTCTAATCTCTATTGAGGAGAGGAGGGCACAAGGACCACTCCTATTTCTTCGGTGGGTGTTTGTTTATTTTTATTTATTTTCTTTTTATTCCTTTTCTTCCTTCTAATCTCGATTGAGGAGAGAAGGCACAAAGGATCACTCCTATTTCTTCGGTGGGTTTTTTGTTTATTTTTTTTTTTTATTTTTTTTTTATTCCTTTTACTTCCTTCTAATCTCTATTGAGGAGAGGAGGCACAAGGACCACTCCTATTTCTTCGGTGGGTGTTTGTTTATTTTTTATTTATTTTATTTTATTCCTTTTACTTCCTTCTAATCTCTATTGAGGAGAGGCCAGGACCACTCCTATTCTTCGGGTGGGTGTTTGTTTATTTTTTTTTTATTTTCTTTTTTCCTTTTACTTCCTTCTAATCTCTATTGAGGAGAGGAGGCAAAGGATTCCTATTCTTCGGTGGGGTGTTTGTTTATTTTTTTTATTTTATTTGTTCTTTTATTTTTTCTTCCTTCTAATCCTCTTGAGAGAGAAGGCACAAGGATCACTCCTATTTCTTCGGTGGGTGTTTGTTTATTTTTTTTTTTATTTTTTTTTATTCCTTTTACTTCCTTCTAATCTCTATTGAGGAGAGGAGGCACAAGGACCACTCCTATTTCTTCGGTGGGTTTTGTTTATTTTTTTTTTTTATTTTATTTTATTCCTTTTACTTCCTTCTAATCTTCTATTGAGGAGAGGAGGGGCGGTGGTGTTTGTTTATTTTTTATTTATTTATTCCTTTTTTACCCTTCTTCTCTTTGAGGAGAGAAGGCACAAGGATCACTCCTATTTCTTCGGTGGGTGTTTGTTTATTTTTTTTTTTTTTTTTTTTTATTCCTTTTCTTGCTTCTAATCTCTATTGAGGAGAGGAGGCACAAGGACCACTCCTATTTCTGCGGTGGGTGTTTGTTTATTTTTTTATTTATTTTATTTTATTCCTTTTACTTCCTTCTAATCTCTATTGAGGAGAGGAGGCACAAGGACCACTCCTATTTCTTCGGTGGGTGTTTGTTTATTTTTTTATTTATTTTCTTTTATTCCTTTTTCTTCCTTCTAATCTCGTTTGGCACGATATATTTCTTCCTTTTTATTCCTTCTTTCTATTCGGTCGGTGGGTGTTTGTTTATTTTTTTTTTTTATTTTTTTTTATTCTTTTACTTCCTTCTAATATTGAGGAAGTTTTTTTTTTTTTTTTATTTTTTTTTATTCTTCCTTCTCTCTCTATTGAGGAGGCACAAGGACCACTCCTATTTCTTCGGTGGGTGGGAGTGGCGTGTCATTTGGATATTTTATTTATTTCTTTATTTGTGTTTGTTGATTATTCACCCTTTTTTTCCTTCTCTCTATTGAGGAGATGAAGCATAAGGATCACTAGTGTGTTTTTTTTTTTTTTTTTTTTTTTTTTTTTTTTTTTTTTGCATTTTTCAACTTCCCACCTCTTTCTCCCTTATAAATGGCGGTAAATTGTTTATTACTGTTTTTTTTTCGTTTTTGGTAATTGCCAATCTTTAAAATTCTCATCAGTGCTTTTATAATCACTAATGTCTTTACCTTTTAAGTATTTCTCTATTTCCTTTTATCTCACTTATGAATGACGGGAAATGTTTGGAAAATACTGATTGAATTATATTTTTGTTTTATTTTTTTCAAAATCATGACCTTTTTTTTCTTTCTTTTCTCAGATTTCTGTCACATATGAATGCCGGTATTTTTTGTACAATGCTTTTTCAATCTAATATTTTTCAGCATTTTTTTCATTCTTCAAAATTTTGATGATGCTGTTATGATCATTAACATTTTTTTTTTTCCTTCTTTTCTTTTTCACATTTTTGAATGCCACATTTTTGTACAATGTTTTTTTTTTATTCAATCTATAAATTTTCAGCAATTTTTCAATTTTCTAAATTTATGATAATGCTGTGATGATCAATTAATTTAAATTTTCCTCTTTCTTTTTTCACATTTTTCAAATATTTATATATTTTTTTAATATATTAATTTTCAGCATTTTTTTCAATTTTCAAATTTCTTGATAATGTTGCTATGATCAATAATGCTGGAATGATACATTGTATATATATATATATATATATATATATATATATATATATATATATATATATATATATTTTTTTTTTTTTTTTTTTTTTTTTTTTTTTTTTTTTTTTTTTTTTTTTTTTTACATTCCTATCTCACATATGAATAACGATAAATATTTATACAATGCTTTTTCAATCTATTAATTTTCAGCATTTTTTTCAGTTTTCAAAATTCTTGATTATGTTATGATCAATTGATATAAATTTTCATTCTTTTTTTTTTTTTCTTTTTACGATTCTCAGATTTCCATCCCTATTTTACATATGCATAAAGGTAAATATTTCTTCAATGCTTTTTCAATCGATCAATTTTCTTGCAGGGAGCAGTGCCCCAAGAACGTCAACCAGCTGTTTCTCTCTGGTTCTGGCAACTGTTGCCGTTCTGCTAAACACGGGACTGCACGCGGATTTGGTACAACCGTTCTTGTAGTTATACTGAACAAGAAGATGAACATCACGTAGAACATAAGCTGTAGAACATAAGAACTCCCTCCCACCCCCTTCCATCACTATAAGAAATAACAAAAAAGTAGATAAGTAAATGAATAAAAAGAAAGATAAACATTATACGTGAATCTTTTTTATTTTCACGTTAATGGTATGACTGTATAAAGTTTGTGGACTGATCGATGCAGATCTGTCATGGCATAAACATAATAAGGATGACAGTACATTAATTATAGCATAATCACGGTAAAAAAAAACAATAACAATTATAGAAAAAAAGATATCTATATATATTTGCGATTTATCCAGAATTCCACAAAGTCAGGTGATTATACATAAAAAAAAAAAAAAAATCAACATCATTTTGATGTTAGCGATATCATTCTAGAATCCAGCAACGGATTAAAATCGGATTACAGAAAATATATGAATGCTTTTATAACGGTAAACCTGTACTTTTAGTATTAATGACTAGTCAATGAGTAATATAATTTGATTTATTCTATACTTGAGAGATTTGTGAATTTGGATAAGAGATTGAGTTTGTATTGTACATAAGCTAGTATCATTATACAGAACGGAAAGATTCTAAACTGCAGAGAGAGAAAAATAAAGTTTGTATATCTAATTTAGACTGTAAATCTTTAAATATTTGATGTATATTTTCATCTGTATTATTTTTCTTCTTTCGATCATTGATGTAAAAAAACTATATATATATTAAACATAAAAAACTGATATCGAAGTATTTAGTGTTCT
>NW_020869833.1:571143-573824 GCF_003789085.1 Penaeus vannamei | reverse complement strand
CTCTCTCTCTCTTGTCTGTCTGTCTGTTGTCTTCTCTCTCTCTCTCTCTCTCTCTCGCTCTCTCTCTCTCTCTCTCTCTCTCTCTCTCTCTCTCTCTCTCTCTCTCTCTCTCTCTCTCTCTCTCTCTCTCTCTCTCTCTCTCTCTACCTGTCTGTCTGTCTATCTTCCTCCGTATCTTTTGTGTCAGTCACACACACACACACACACACACACACACACACACACACACACACACACACACACACACAACACACACACACACACACACACACCACACACACACACACACACACACACACACACACACACACACACACACACACACACACACACACACATATAATATATTATACATACATGATAATGACAATAGTAATAATGATAACATTAAAGATGATAAAAATGATAAAGACAGTATTAAAAATAATGATAATAATAATAATGATAATAATAATAACAATGATAGTCATAGTAATACAAATAATAGACATGATAATAGTAGGAATAATGATAATGCTTATAACATTAATGATAACGAAAATCTTGATAATGGAAATAACAAAAAGAAAAAAAATATCATCGTGATAATAAAAGTGATAATCATAACAAAAATAACTGTGGTAGTAATGACAATATTGATAATAATAACAACTACAACAACAAAAGTTGAAATAATAGTGATGATAATGATAAGAATTATGAAAATTATGTAAAAAATGACATGGATAATAAAAATATTGATAATAACAATAATGATCATAATAGTAATAATGATGACATCAATTATAGTAATGATTATGATAATGATAATAATGATAATAATAACAATGATAATGATAATGATAATAATGATAATAACAATGATGATGATAATAATGATGATAATAATGACAGTAATAATAATGATGATAATAATAATGGTGATGGTAATAACAACAGTGATAATGATAATGATGATAATAATAATGATAATTATAATAATGATAATAATAGTACTACTAATAATGATGATAATAATAATACTAATAATATTGATAATAATAATAATAATAATAACAATAATGGTAACAATATTAAGAGTAATGATGATAATATTAATATGAATAATAATGATAATGATGATGACATTACTATCAGTTATCATAACAATAACAATGATGATAATAGTAATAATAATAATGATAATAATAACCATGATAATAATAAAAAATAATGATAATAACAGTGGCAACAAACATCATAATAACATTAATAATCATGATATTAATGAGGAATTTTAACAAAGTAAGGATAATGTTAATAATGATGATAATGGTAATAACAATAATGATAATAATAATTTTTATCATTATTATCTTTATCATTATCATCGTTATTATTATTATTATTATTATTATCCTTATTGTTATTATCATCATTAGAATAAGAATGATAATGGTAATAACAGTAATAGTAATAAACGTAATACTAATAATGATAGCAATAACAGCAACAGCAATGTTAATAATAATGATAATAATGATAATGATAATAATAATGATAATACAAATAATGATAATGATAATGATAATCATAATCATAATGATAATCATAATGATAATAATATTAAAGATGATGAAGATGATAATGATAACAGTGATAATAACACTAACATCAATATCATTTATAACTAGAACAATAATAATAATGATAATGATAACAAAAATAATAATGTTAGATAAAAATAGTAATGGTAATTATAATAATGATGATGATACAAATACTAATAACAAAAATAATAATAATTTTGATAATATAAAAATGATAATAATCATAATCCTAATATCTATGATGTTGATAATAAGAAAGATAACAAGAATTAAAACAAGATAAGGATAAGGATAATGAAACTAACGATAAAGATAACAATCAATACAACACCAATAACAGGGATACTAATGATAACAATGATATTAGTGATAATAATAAATAATAATAGTAATAACAATGATGATAATTGTAATAATGATAGTAGTAGTAGTTTTAATGATAATAATAGTAAAATATTAATTGTAATGATGATAACATTAACACCATCAAAAACAACGACGATGATAAATGACAAAATAGATGAATAAATAACGTACAAACCCTTCGATAAAAAACGCACAGATAACAGCAACAAAATACCCCCCCCCACCAAAAAAGAAAAGAAAATAATAACAATAATAATAATGATAATAATAATAGTAGTAATGATAATAATAATAATAATAATAATAATAATAATAATGATAATAAGGATAATAATAGTAATGATAATAATAGTAATGATGATAATAATGATAATGATAATAATAATAATGATAGTAATAATGATAATGATAGTGATAATAATAATGATAATAATAGTAACAATGATAATAATAATAATAATAATAATAATGGTAATGATAGTAATGATAATAATAGGAATGATGATAATAGTAATGATAATAATAATAATAATAATAATAATAATAATAATAATAACAACAACAATAATAATAACAATAATAAAGATAAACAAACAAATAGCAAAGACAACAACCAAATCGCCAACACACAAACATCAAAAGCCCGAACCAAGTTCATGCTGCAGCCCAGACTCTCCTCTCCTCCCTTTGCAGCAAAACCATCCGCTGAATTGGCTTAAAGAGGCT
>NW_020869833.1:536143-543643 GCF_003789085.1 Penaeus vannamei | reverse complement strand
ATCTATTATATATATAGTAAACTATATAATAACATATACATACATATACATCACACACACACAGCACAGAAGACACAATCCGGCAGCCGATCAAAAACAATCATAAGGGACACACACACCACCACCACACACACAACAGTACACACTACTTATTCACACCACATATAATATAAGCCTTTCTGTCACGTATTATACGGTATACCACTAATATATATAATATATATAGTAAAGGCCTGTATATAATATAATTATATATAATATAATATAATATATGTATTATATATACTAGTTCTAGTATCAATATATGAGGTAGCTCAAGTGATATATACAGCACGTTCTACTGATGCAGCCGGATAGCTAGGCACAGCAGTAGTAGGATACTAGCTATACCTATAGTGCGTATCGCATAATTGTCCTATTTTTTATATATTATCCTAATCTGTACCACACACCAACACATGCACACCAACAGTCACACACACACACACACACACACACACACACACACACACACACAACACACACACACCCACACAATAATATATATATAATATATATATTATATACTATAATAAAATAAATACACATACACCACACACCACACTACACACACACACACACAGCTACAACACATCACACACACACACACACACACACACACACATCAACACACACACATATATATACTAAATAAATATATATACATTACTCTTATATATATTATAATTATATTGTGTGTGTGTGTACAATAATATATAATGTACATGTATATATATAAACATATATATATATGTGCATATATATATATATATATAAATATTATACTACATGTAGCGATATATATTTAGAATATATTATATATATATATTATAAATAATATATATATATATAGTATTAGTATTAAATATATATATATATATACTATATATATATATATCTATGTATGTATGTATGTAATATATAATATATATATATACATGAGTGTGGTAAATTAGCCAAAACAACGAGTTGTGGAACTCCATTAGGATGACTGATGTATATCGAAGTCACACACGACCCTCCCCCTTCCTCCCCCAAGTCTGTTTCAAAGAGCGTCGTCAAAGTGCTAACCCACTCACTCCACTCTTCCCCACCCCCTCATCACATCAGGATAAACTATGTTGCCCACTTACACAGATAAGCCAACGTGTCCTCCTTGGCCCTTACGACGCCCTCACACCCTTCCCCCCCTACCACCGCACGTAACCCCTGTACCCTCCTCCCTCCCCTCACCCCCAAATCCCCGCCGTACTCTCTCCCCCCTCCCTATCCTCTTCTCTCCCCCACGTAACCCCCACCAGGAGGTACCTATACCCTTATCCCCCAATTCTCCCCCCGTACTCTCTCCAGCCACCGCCCCCCCTATTCCCTCATCTCCCCCACCCACCCCCTTGCACTGCAGGCTGTCGTCTTGCTTCACAAGGGGCCACATTCCGCAGTGACTCTTTAAAGGCTGATGCCAACTTTTATGAGGTCCACGTTGGGTTTACGAGGAGTGAGATTTCGGACGCTAGAGGCTGAACGGGTGCGTCGGCGGTGGAGCCCTTGTTGGTTGTTTGGTGGACGGTCTTGTGTGTTTGATTTGCTGTATTCGTTTGTGTGTGTTGTTGTGGTGTGTGTCTGCTGTGTGTTGCTCGATGGGTGTCAGTAGATGTGTGTATAGTATGAGGGAGGGAAGTAGAAGTATTTGTAATAGATATAGTATATATAGACTAGGAGGATAAGGTTAGGTAGAGTATAATAAATATAGTATGTATGGTATAGGTATTATATGTACTGTATGATATAGCCATATACCATATATATTAGTTGCTATGTATCTAACTTATATCATAACTATATATATATATATAATAATAGTATATAATATATATATATATATATTACGCCGGGCACATATATTGCATACAACACAACACACACATACACACACACCACACACACACACACACACACACACACACATCGCTCACCACTACACACACACGTAACTACATACATTGCCCACAGCCACACACACATCACACACCACACATCCACACTTTCCACATATATTTATATAGTATGATATTTATACTACTGCTATATAAGTACCCTCATTACCATTGTAATAGTATAGTTAGAATATCGAGCTTACGAGTTGTAATACTACTAATAGATAATATATATATATATATATATATATATATATATATATGTGTGTGTGTGTGTGTGTGTTGTGGTTTGTCTGTGTGTAATGTAATACTATTAATTAATATATATATATATTATATATTGCACTACGAGACATATATATAATATATGATATGTATAATAAGCATGATAGTATGTTATATTCAGTAACGGGTCACATAAATGATAATATACCTTATCGTGACTGCGCCTATACATAATATAATATAACTGAGTAAATATCTAGAAAACCTTATATATAGCCTCACCATATATAGGAATATATATAGATATAGATCATAGAATGCGGTATGATCCAGGCAGGACCCAACGAACCTACACACAACACACACAGGAGCTACACACACCACACAGATAATAAATAATATATATAATAACTATAGGAGATAATCTATAATATATAATAATATTATGTAATACACGTATATATGGAACCGAGGAGGACGATTCCGAGAACGTGTCCCACATCACTCATCAATAAATCTTAGTTTGCCGCCATGACATGGTGGTTTTACTCTTCCGATCGAATCTATCCAATAACACTTGGTAGCCGGTGTACTCGCTCCGTGCGTTTTCGCAATTTTGAGGCTATAATATTATTTATATTATATCGCGATTAGGAAATACTACTTCATCCTTATACTATATATATGCACAGTGTATAACGTAATTATATATATAGGTATAGTATAAATATACTTAGTAATATATATATAATAATGGAAATGTCGTTGTTCCACTCAGTAATTATGATCATCTATATACATAATAATTACATATAAATCAGGACTATAAATACGAATATAGCGCAGGCTATCTATATATATATATCACATAATATCTACCTATATATATATGCTATTACATCACTATAGTAATAGTATTATTAATGCTATAATGAATGTATATATATCCTTATGTGATATATACATATGATGTACGACCAATAAGATACCAATATGTATATATAATAATATAAATAATTAAATAAATATATAATATATTACGCACACACACACACACAATAAATACCTGAGGCTATATATATTACAATTATTATATATATATATATATATATATTATATATTGTATGGCTACTATATATACTATATAGGCGCATAATATTAGTAGCATAATGTTATTATATATATTATAGGTAAATATGATATGTGTCGTGTGTGTATATATATACTATATCTATTCACTATACTAATATATATATATAATATACACACATACCATATTCATATAGTGGTTGCGTAATAATAATATTATATACTTATATATATATATTACTATATAATATATACTAAAGTTATGTATTATCAACGGTCATCATAACATGGCATGTTAGCACCATCCCTTTTATTAGGATGTAGGCATCACACTTAGCTCCCCATTCGCCACAGACTTCAGTATTGGTTCAGCTTCGAATCCCCTGGATCGCGGACTTCTCAGTCCGCCTGGGAGATCCCCGCCAAGAATCGCCAGCGCGCGCGTGCACCTCACACATTTTTTTAACTTACCTAACTATCCTTCATGTCTCTGTTCTTTACACTTCCTTCTTCTTGCTCTTCCTTACTTTCTTTCTTTCTGTTCTTCCTTGCTTCTTTCGGTCTTCGGTTGCTCCTCCTCTCTCCTCCTCCTCGCTTCCGTTTCCTCATCTCTTCCTCCTGTCCCTCCTACTCCTCTCCGTCCTCTCCTTCTCCCCTCCTTCCTTCCTCCTCCATCGATCTCCCTCTGCTCCTTTACTTCCTCCGTCCTGCTACTCCTCGTCTTTCCTCTACCTCCTCAGCATCCCCATCTTCCTTTCCTCCTCTCCCTCGCTCCTCCTCTCCCTTCTTCCTCTAATCCTCTTTCCCTCATCTTGCCTCTCCTCCTCTCCTCTCCTAGTCCTCTCTTCTTCTCCGCTCCTCTCTCATCATCTCCCTTGTCCGTCCCTCATCATCTCCGGACTCTCTCTTCTCATCCTCTCCCTTCTCATCTCTCTCTTCTCTCTCATCCTCTCGTCCCCTCTCTCTCTCTCTCTTATAATCGTTCGAACTCTCTCTATCCTCATCCCTCTCTCTCTCTCTCTCGTCCTCTCTCTCTCCTCTCCTCCATCCCCTCCTCTCTCAATCCCTCACTCTCACTCCTCTCTCAATCATTCTCTCCCTCTCCCTCTCTCCCCGTCGTCTCCAACCTCTCCACCCTCTCTCTCCTTCCTCTCTCCTTCCCTCCTTCCTTACCGCCAATTCCCTACTCAACCCTCTTTGTGGACTTATTCGCTGGGTGGACCGTCACAAAGATAATCAGTAGTTTTTGCCTCCTCACACACTAAATTTCCGTTCCTTTCTTTTTTTGGTAAAGACATTTTTTGACCCACGTAAACATCCTGTAAGGATAAAAACAATTTAGTCCTAGGTTTTAACACATTGCTTATCTGCAGGTATATTTCATAGCATGCTCTTGGCTCCCTCATGTCCGCAATATTGAGCGGACATGAGGGCCGCCGGGATAGTCAGCAGTTTGACTATCCCCGGCGTTACAGCTCACCACTTTGTACGTGTTCGCATTGCTTGACATGTGTCCAGTTGTCCATCTGCTTATCCTGTGTCGCAAGGGATGTCCTTCGGTTCCATTTAGCTCTCGTTCTTTTTCCTCTGTCCGTAGTCACGCGCATCATCCCGAAACCGTTTTGGAGGCAGGCTTTTAGGAAAACTCGGGACTCGTCGGTTCTTCATAGTTTTACACGTGGCAGTTCCAGCAGTTACTATCCACACCTTTAGTTGTTTTCCCGTTTTCATCTCCTGCGGATCGCGGCACGCGTTGCCAATTAAACACTTCTGCTGAAGTAGGAAACTTTTGTGTGTCTTTCTCTATAAAATCTCTCCCTTCTGCGAAAAGATTTTTTTTATTTATTGTGTCACATATTAAACCCGTCCCGTTTCCCCTCAGCCTTCATGCGTCAGTTATTTCCACTTTGTTTCGTCTCTTCAACTCGTACGCGTTATTACCCTGATCGATAGCCCTCTCGTTTAGTGTTACCAGGGTCCACTCATTATCCCTCGCGCGCCTCATATACTTGTTTTTCCTCGGCCGGCTCCCAGTCTAACAGTGCAGGATGCCACCATCGCCCTTTCTGCCCGATGATATTGTGCCCGCCGGTTCGTCTTCTGATTTTATGAGCTGCATCCCCGTTCCGGTTTCCAAAATCGTGTATTCACT
This sequence comes from Penaeus vannamei, assembly GCF_003789085.1. NCBI lineage: Eukaryota > Metazoa > Arthropoda > Malacostraca > Decapoda > Penaeidae > Penaeus > Penaeus vannamei. The sequence goes on along the minus strand of NW_020869833.1, from coordinate 538,204 downwards.
CGCCGTCTGTCGAGGAAATTGTTCCTTTTTGCGGGAGGCTGCCTTTTGTGTCGATTTTCTTCTCTTTTCGTTTTTTTTTTTCCCGGCTTGCGCTCGCCCGAGTGCAGGGTTTGGGCAAGGCATGGCTGGAGTACACGGCCCTCACCCCCCCCCCCCCTCCCGTTCCTTTGCAGTGAAGGGTTTTTTCGCGGCCAGTCAGGGGCGGCCGAGGGTAATTTAGGTCACTCGATAACCTTGAATGTTCGCCCCGGAAAGCTCGGTTCTGGTTGATTGAGGTAATTTTTTGTTGTGCATCGACAGAGGCGAGAGAGGCTGTAATGAGTGTTTAGGTGTCTATATATTACGTTGATGGATTTCTTTATTAGAAATGGTTGGGTTTTTTTACTGATACTGTTCTTCTTATAGGGTTACCTTGTTTATTGCAAGGAAGTAACAAAAAGTGGAATGTTAACATCATAGCAGCAAAGTAGGGTACACATGGCGTTTTCAACATTCATTTCGCAGCATGTGCTGGTTTTGATCTCGCTCTATCGAAGGATTTTTATTGAGCGTCGAGAGTGCTTTTGATTCAGCTTTGTAAATAAAGGAAAATGCAGGCGGGCGTCCGAGTTCAATAGAAATTATGATCTGCATGATTGGCTTCTCGCGTTATCGTAAGAGCGGACTCCATTTTCACTTCTTCATTAAGCGGCGGCCTTTTTTTTATATTTTGAAATTCCCAATACAATAAATCGGGAGACGGCATTTCGTGACCCAAATCCAATGTAAAAGGGTGTAATTACGGCTGGGCGCGGGCGCTCCATAGTGCAAGGGTTATCCAAAGTGTGAGAGTTATTGCGTGGGTAAAAGGTTATTTGCGGTGCGAGGGTCACTGTATGGCAGGAGGGTGTTTGTCGCGCAACACAGGAGCGCGAGTTTAAGGTTCTATCCCTGGACCGAACGCGCGGGTTATGATTTAATCAATAGGATGCTGTGCAATAGTTGCGTCCCTCCTGCTTTTGTATGTCTGGACTTGGGTCATTGTGCGTTACCAGTGTCTGTGATAAGGCAGGTTCGCGCGGTCGCCTTTGGGGCGGGGGCGGAGCGCAAGTGTCCCTCCGTGCCCGCGATTATAATCTTGCTATGGGAAGTCCCAGTCGTCGGTGTGAGGAGAATAGGACGGCGTGGACTAAGAATAGCGTAACGTCTCAGGCGAGGTTTCATAAGGCGTCTCGCCATTCAGCCGCGCCGCGCCATGCCTCGTGATGTGTAGAAAGAAACTGTTAGTCACCGCCCTTTGGTGTCGGCCGGGAGAGGAGTCTGGCGCGGTTGTAGAAGTTTACGGCGCGGCGTGATTGTCACGTTCGGGAGGAGACCCCGTCTTTCTTTTTTTTGCGGAGCGCGGAGGGAGAACCCGCACGCACGCACGCACGCGGACAACGCCGCGTTGCCCGGCATCAGCAATTCGTAGGTGTTGCTTTAACGTGTGCTTTAAGGCGGTTGCCCTTTCCCCTTAGGTGTCCCTTAGCCCTTCCTCCGCCGCCTGCACCGTCGCTCCTCAACCTCCTCCTATCTTCAGCTTCATTTTATTTTTGCATCGTCAGCATTCTCGCCGTGTCCTACGTTGCCTCTCTTTCTTCCACGTCTTTCCATGCTCATCCCTCCATACCCTCCCCACCTTTCTCTGCCATTGCCCATATCCATCTTATCATCATTTTCCCTTTCTACATCCGTCTCTTTGCTTCCCCCTCCTCCCCCTCTCTCTCCTCCCTCTCCTCCTTTTTCCCCTTCTCATTTCCCATCACTCTACCCCTACGTCTTTCCGCCCCTCGTATCTCTTTCCCCCCCTCCTCGTCTCTCCCATCCTATTCCTCTTCTTTCATCCTCTCCCCCCTTCTCCCACCTCGCTCTCTTCTTCTATTCCTCCCTCGTCGCCCCTCCCAACCCCTTTTCCATCCTCCTCCACCTCCCACTTCCGCCCTCTCCCACCTTCTCACTCTCTGATTCGTCCTCTCCCGCTCTCTCCCTCCTCCTTCTCCTCTCCCATCCTCCCTCCTCCCCCTCCCCCTCTTCCTTTTCCAC
>NW_020869833.1:528927-536043 GCF_003789085.1 Penaeus vannamei | reverse complement strand
TTCTAGTTTTTTCCTTTGTTTTGTTTTTTCGTTATTGATATTCTTTTTTTTCTTTATTCTGTTTTTTCTCTCTCGTTTTCTTCTTTTTCTTTCTAGTTTCTTTTTGGTTTAATTTTCTCTTTCTTTTTCTTTTCCGTCTTGGTGTTTCTTTTTATTTCTGTTTTTTTTTTCTTTTTCGTTCTTCCTTTTTCTTTCTATCTATTTTTTAAAAATTATTTTTCTCTCTCTTTTCTTATTCATCTTGGTGTTTTTTTTATATTCTGTTTTCTCTCTCATTCTTCTCTTTCTTTCTAGTTTCTTTTGTTTATTTTTTTTCTTCCTCTTCCTTTTCGTTTTTTTATTCTGTTTTTCTCCCTCGTTCTTCTTTTCTCTTTCTTTCCTAGTTTCATTTGTTTTATTTTTCTTTTCTTTTCTTTTTCAAATTGGTTTTCTTTTTTTTATTCTGTTTTTCTTTATCCTTTTTTTAATTTTTCTTTGTAGTTTCCTTTGGTTTATTTTTCTTTTTTATTTTTATTTTTCGTTTTGTGTTCTTTTTTTTATGTTGTTTTTCTTTCTCGTTTTTCTCTTTCTTTCTAGTTCCTTTTGTTTCTTTTTCTCTTTTCTTTTCTTTTTCGTCTTTTTGTTCTTTTTTATTCTGTTTTTCTCCTTCGTTCTTCTTTTCTTTTCTTTCTAGTTTCATTTGTTTATTTTTTTCTATTTCTTTTTCTCTTTCGTCTATTCTTACTGAAGCAGGAGAATAGACGAAAATGCTGAAGGTTCTTGGTCTTCTCTTTTTTCATTTTTTTTTTTTTACTACTCTTTCTCTCTTTTTTCTTTTACTTCTCTTTCTCATTTCTTTTCTTTGACTTCTATTTCTCCTTTCTTTTCTTTTACTTCTATTTCTCCTTTTTTTTCTTTTACTTCTATTTCTCCATTTTATCTTATACTTTTTTTCTCCTTTTTCTTTAATCTTTCGTCTTGATGTCCTTATTCTAGTATTATAGAAGGAAAGAGGACGAATATGCTGAAGGCCTTTTCTTGCCCCGAAGAAGCACAGGAACGAGAAGGCCCTTCGGTATATTTTCTTTGCCTGATCTCACTGTTGTTTTTTGCCGACGAGATACACTTATACACACTTACAAACACACAGACAACAACCAAACAAACACACACACAATCACCCAACCAAAACAAAGAAAAACAAACACACACACGATCAACCAGCCAAAAAAAACAAAGAAAAACACAACACGATCAACCAACAAAAAAAGGAAAAACAAATACAAATCAACCAACCAAAACAAAGAAAAACAAACACACACCATTAACGGAACCAAAACAAAGAAACAAACAAAACACACAAATCAACCAACCAAAAAAAAGGAAACAAACACACATCAGCCGACAAAAGAGAACAAAACACACGATCAACCAACAAAAAATAAAGAAAACCAAACACACATTATCAACCAAAAACCAAAAACAACACACAACACACAATCAATCAACTAACCAACCAGCCAACAACTAAAACAACAAACAAATACTCCCCCCCGACACACCCAAAAATATAACACCCACCCACACAACCCACACCATCCAGCAACCCACACCCACCCACGCCCACACCACAACCCACACCCACTCACACCCACCACACCCACTCAACAACCCACACACGAACCCTTACAAACCTAACAACCATTTACCTCAAGAGAAAAAACTTTTTAACATTAAGCCCAATTCTCTCCACCCCCTCCCCACCACCACCACTACCCACCACCACCCACCCACCAACCACCACGCCCACGCCACGCCCACGCCACGCCCAGACCTCCCCGACAGCACGCCCGTTCTGGAGGGCGTGAAGACCAGTTACCAGCTTGGAGAGAGAGTTCACGTCAACTGCACGTCACCTATTCCAAACCTGCAGCCACGTTGGAGTGGCAATATCAACGATGAGATTGGTGGTGAGTGAATGTGAGTTGGTGGTGAGTGGAGTTTAAGTTAAAGTGAGTTGGTGGTGAGTGCAACGTGAGTGGAGTGAGTGAAGTGAGTAAAGTGAGTTGGTGGTGAGTGAAAGTGAGAGGAGAAGTGAGTAAGTGAGTTGGTGGTGAGTGAAGTGAGTTGGTGTGAGTGGAGTAGAGGGGAAAGTGAGTAAAGTGAGTGCGTGAGTGAGTGAGTGTGAGTTGGTGGTGAGTGAAGTGAGTGAGTTGGTGTGAGTTGAAGTGAGAAAGTGAGTAAAGTGAGTTGGTGGTGAGTGAAGTGAAGTGAGTAAGTGAGTTTGGGTGGTGAGTGAAGTGAGAGGTGGAAGTGAGTGAAGTGAGTTGGTGGTGAGTGAAAGTGAGTGGTGGTGAGTTGAAGTGAGTTGGTGGTGAGTGAAGTGAGTTGGTGGTGAGTGAAAGTAGTTTGGTGGTGGAGTGAAGTGAGTTTGGTGGTGAGTGAAGTGAGTTGGTGTGATGAGTTGAGTGAGTGGAGCTGGTGGTGAGTGAAGTGCGCTGGGTGGTGAGTGTAGTGAGCTGGTGGTGACAGTGAAAGTGAGAGTGAGGTGAGTTGGGGTGAGTGAAGTGAGTGGTGGTGAGTGAAGTGAGTGGTGGTGGGTGAAGTGAGTTTGGTGGGTGAGTGAAATGAATTGGTGGTGAGTGAAGTGAGTTGGTTGGTGAGTGAAGTGAGTTGGGTGGTGAGTGAAGTGATTTGGGTGGTGAAAAAAGTGAAGTGAGCTGGTGGTGAGTGAAGTGAAGCTGGTGGTGAGTGAAGTGAGCTGGTGGTGAGTGAAGTGAGTTGGTGGTGGTGAAGTGAGTTGGTGGTGAGTGAAGTGAGCTGGTGGTGAGTGAAGTGAGCTGGTGGTGAGTGAAGTTGAGTGGTGGGTGGTGTGAGTGAGTTGGTGGTGAGTGAAGTGAGTTTGGTGGTGAGTGAAAGTGAGTTGGTGGTGAGTGAATGTGATTGGTGTGAGTGAAGTGAGCTGGTGGTGAGTGAAGTGAGCTTTGGTGTGAGTGAAATGAGCTGTGGTGAGTGAAGTGATTGGTGGTGGGTGAAGTGAGTTGGTGGTGAGTGAAGTGAGCTGGTGGTGAGTGAAGTGAGCTTGTGGTGAGTGAAGTGAGCTGGTTGTGAATGAAGTGAGTTGGTGGTGGGTGAAGTGAGTTGGTGGTGAGTGAAGTGAGTTGGTGGTGGAGTGAAGTGAGCTGGTGGTGAGTGAAGTGAGTTGGTGGGTGGGTGAAGTGAGCTGGTGGTGAGTGAAGTGAGTTGGTGGTGGGTGAAGTGATCTGGTTGTGAGTGAAGTGATTCTGGTTGTGAGTGGGACTGAGCTGGTTGTGAGTGAAATGAGCTGATTGGGAGTGAAATCGAGCTGGTTGTGAGTGAAGTGAGCTGGTTGTGAGTGGAATGCGCTGGTTGTGAGTGAAGTGAGCTGTTTGAGTGGGATGAGCTGGTTGTGAGTGAAATAAGTTGGTTGTAAGTTAGATGAACTAGTTGTGAGTGAAGTAAACTGGTTGTGAGTGAAATGAGCTGGTTTTGAGTGAAATAAGCTGGTTTTGAGTGAAATGAACTGGTTGTGAGTGGAATGAACTGGTTGTGAGTGGAATGAACTGGTTGTGACGTGAAATAGGAGGGAAAGTGAGGGAGAGAGGGAGGGGAGTGAGGGGCCTTGAGGCGAGGGAGAGAGAAAGGGAGGGGGGAGGTGGGTGAGGGGAGAGGAGGGAGAGAAAGGGGAGGGGAGAGGTGGGGTAAGAGGAGAGGGGGGGGAGGAAGAGAGGAAGGGGTGAGGGGTTGAGACAAAGGGAGAGAGAGAGGTGGAGTAAGAGGAGAGGAGGGGTGCGGAAAGGGAGGGAGGGAAAATGAAGGGGGGTGAGGGGAGAGAAAGGGAGGAGGGGAGGGTGGGGGAGAGAGAAAGGGGAGTGGAGGGGAAGGGGAGAGTAGGGAAGGAAGAAAGAGTGAGAGTGGAAGTGAGGGGTGAGAGAGGGGAGTGGAGACGAGGAGAGGGAAGAGGGTAGAAGGAAAGAGTAAGAGAGGGGAGAGGAGGGATGGGAGGAAGAGGGTGGCGAAGGAGGGGAAGAAGGGGAGGGGAGAGAGAGAGGAGGAGTAGGGGAGAGGAGGGGTAGGGAAGGGAGGGAAAAGGAAGGTGTGAGGGAGAGAGAAAGGGAGGGGAGGGGGAGAGGCGAGAGAGAGAGAAGGAGAGTAGAAGGGTGAGGGGGAAGGAAAAAGCGAGTGAGGGGAGAGCGATAACGGAGGAGGAAGGGAAGGGAAAGGGGAGGGAGGGAGTGAGGGAGGAGGGAGTGAGGGAGGAAGGGAGTGAGGGAGGGAGGGAGGAGGAGTGAGGGAGGGAGGGAGTGAGGGAGGGAGGGGATAGGGAGCAGAAGCAGAGAAAAGTAGAAAAGAGGAAGGAGAAAGGAATGGGAAGAAGAGGAGAGAGTGAACGGAAGAGAGGAAGGGGAAGTAGGAGGACGGATGGGAGAAAGAGTGGAAAGGAGAGAATGATAGATATATATAGAGAGAAATAGAATGAGAATATGACAATGATAGGTAGTAATGTTAAATGTGATAAATAGAAAAAAATAATGCATACTGACCATACCAACCCTTAATAAAACTTTTCTCCCTCACCCATTCCCTCTTTAAACCCTCCCACCTGCCCCCATCTCCCTCAACATTCCCCCTTCTCTCTTCCTTTCCCCTCCCTCTCCCTTCCCCCCATCTCCCTCCTTCACAACCGCCTTTATTCCTCTTCCCTTCCTCAAACACCCCCATACCTCCTTTCTCCTTCACACATCCGACAACACCTTACCCATCCCTGCTTCCTCTCTTTCCCCTCTCTAAAATCCCCTCGCCACCATCTCTACCCACAATCCTCAACACCCTCTTTTCTCGCTCCTCCCACACCCCTCCCAACCCCAACACCCTCCCCCTCCTTACCCCTCTCCCCTTCATCACCACCCCCACCCACACCTTCCCCCAGGCCGTTTCAATACCCCCCCCTTCCCCAACACCCTTAACCTCTTCCCTCTTTCTAACCCCCACCCCAATACCCCACCACACCTCCCCCTCCCCAAACCACCCTAACTCTCCACCAACCCACTCCCTACCACACCCTCCCCCTCCCAAACCCTTAACTCTCCCTCTTTCCTCCCCCCCCCTGCCTTAACTCTCCCCCTTCCCGCCCTTTCCTACCCCAGAGAAAGCCAGCTGCTCCGTCGGTATCCGGCCCAGCAGGAACCGGACGGCCTGGAGACGGCGGTTCTGGGCCTCACCTTCGTCACCAAACGCAGCCACTTCCCCGGCGGCGACTTGCGTCTCAAGTGCGTCGCCAAGATCGCCACCATCTACTTCCAGTCGCAGGAGACGTCAGTCATCGAAACGGGATTCTTCAAGCACACGCAGGCGGAGGAGAGGAGGCACAAGGACCACTCCTATTTCTTCGGTGGGTGCGAGATTATTTCTTTTTTCTCTCTCTCTCTCTCCTTTTATTTCTTTTTATTCCTATTTCTTCGGTGGGTGGGAGTGGCGTGTCATTTGGATTTTTTAATTTATTTTTTTATTTGTGTTTGTTGATTTTTTTTTTCTCTCTCTCTCCTTTTATTTCTTTTTAATCCTTCTAATCTCGATGGAGGAGAGAAGGCACAAGGACCACTCCTATTTCTTCGGTGGGTGTTTCTTTATTTATTTTTTATTTATTTTTATTTTTTTATTATCGGTGTTTTTTTATTATTTTTTTTGTGTGTGTGTGTGTTTGGTGATTATTCCTCCTTCCTTCTCTCTCCTTTTATTCCTCCTCTCTATTGAGGAGGCACAAGGATCACTCCTATTTCTTCGGTGGGTATTTATTCATTATTTATTTATTTATCTTTTTATTATTATGATTTTTTTTTTGTGTGTGTGTGTGTGTTTGGTGATTATTTCTTCTTTTTTCTCTCTCCTTTTATTTCTTTTTATTCCTTCTAATCTCGATGGAGGAGAGAAGGCACAAGGACCACTCCTATTTCTTCGGTGGGTGCGAGTAGCGTGTCATTTTTTTTTTTTTTTTTTTTTTTTAAGGTTTGCGTTTGTTGATTATTCATTCTTTTTTCTCTCCTATTATTTCTGTTCCCTTCCTTCGTCTCTCTATTGAGGAGAGGAGGCACAAGGATCACTCCTATTTCTTCGGTGGGTGTTTGTTTATTTTTTTTTTATTTATTTTTCTTTTTCTTCCTTCTAATCTCTATTGAGGAGGCACAAGGACCACTCCTATTTCTTCGGTGGGTGCGAGATTATTTCTTTTTTTTCTCTCTCTCTCCTTTTATTTCTTTTTATTCCTATTTCTTCGGTGGGTGCGAGATTATTTCTTTTTTTTCTCTCTCTCTCCTTTTATTTCTTTTTATTCCTATTTCTTCGGTGGGTGCGAGATTATTTCTTTTTTCTCTCTCTCTCTCCTTTTATTTCTTTTTATTCCTATTTCTTCGGTGGGTGCGAGATTATTTCTTTTTTCTCTCTCTCTCTCCTTTTATTTCTTTTTATTCCTATTTCTTCGGTGGGTGGGAGTGGCGTGTCATTTGGATTTTTTTATTTATTTTTTTATTTGCGTTTGTTGATTTTTTTTTTCTCTCTCTCTCTCCTTTTATTTCTTTTTATTCCTATTTCTTCGGTGGGTGCGACTAGCGTGTCATTTTTTTTTTTTTTTAATATTATTATTATTTGTATGTGTGTGTGTGTGGCGTGTAATTTGGATTTTTTTCTTTTTTCTTTTTTTTTAATGTATTTATTGTGTGTGTTTGGTGATTATTCCCCTTTTCTCTCTCTCCTTTCATTTCTTTTTCTTCATTTATTATTTTTTGTGTGTGTGTGTGTGTTTGGTGATTATTCCCCTTTTTTCTCTCTCCTTTTATTCCTTTTTCTTCCTTCTCTCTGTTGAGGAGGCACAAGGATCACTCCAATTTCTTCGGTGGGTGTTTGTTTATTTTTTTTTTTATTTTTATTTATTTTTTTATTATCGGAGTTTTTTTATGATTTTTTTTTGTGTGTGTTTGGTGATTATTCCTCCTTTCCTCTCTCTCCTTTTATTCCTCCTCTCTATTGAGGAGAGAGGCACAAGACCACTATATTCTTCGGTGGGTATTTGTCTATTTTTTATTTATTTATCATTTTATTATTATGATTTTGTGTGTGTGT
>NW_020869833.1:518806-521306 GCF_003789085.1 Penaeus vannamei | reverse complement strand
GGATGGCGCCCGAGAGCCTCTACATGAACATCTTCACCCACAAGTCAGACGTGTGGAGCTTCGGCATCCTCTGTTGGGAGATCGTTACTCTGGGTAAGACTCTGACTTCAAGAAATTTACCCGCATGGCGGATTTTCTTTGAGTTTTGAAATATGCTAAGAATATATTTTTTAGCTGTAGGGCTCCTAAAGCGTGGCCGGCCGAAGCTCAACTGCATCCCTTCCATTCGCAGGGTCGACCCCGTACCCCGGCATGACCGCGCGCGAGGTGATGCGGCGCGTGCGCGAGGGCTACCGCCTGGACCGCCCCGAGCACTGCCGCCCCGAACTCTACCACATCGTGACCAAGTGCTGGCACCAAGACCTCAACAAGCGGCCCACGTTCTCAGAGCTCAAGGTTGAGTTGGCTAATCTTTTGGATAGCCAGCCTGGCTACATCATTGATCTTGAAAACTTCCCAGAAGGCAGTTACTACTCTATGCACGAGAATAACGAGGAAAAGCTGTGATTTGTTTATATTTCTTATGAAGGGATGTTCAATTAGGTATCTCTGTTAGGGTTTCTCATTTCTTCCTTTGTACATAGCTTATTTTAGTCCAACAGTCTTATTGTTTACATCGTTTATTCCTTCTGCATGTTTCCCACACACAAACAAAAATTCTTTTCACTCAGTCATATTTATACCCCGATCAAGGAAGACCTGACTTCATCCCTGCCCTGTGTCACTCTGGTTGTCATTACCATGCACTGTGCTGTAGAACTTGATAGGTCGGAGGCGCCAAGCTGGTCTTGGCCTCCGTTAGGTAGGGAGACGGGAAGACGCCCGGCGCGCCGCCAGGGTGCCAAAAGTCGGCCGGGGTTTTCAGATCATGAAGCTGTTACCGAACAGATAGGCAATACAGTACAGGGAATAAAGAAATAGTATAGCTGGAGCATGATCTTTGCGTGGAGTTTATTTGAGAGACGGAAAATGTAAGTTTACAGTTCTGAAGCTTTACCAAAGATAGCATATCTGATATTTAGCAAGAGTAATAAAGCATGATTGGACAGATCAAACGCCAGAATATTAATGTATAGTAAACCATTTGTATTGAGAATTGGGTATATATAATGTAGGAATTGTAAAATGAACTGAGTTTACCTACTCTTTAAGATTCAACTCTGTTGGTTACATTGTTAATGTAACTTCAGTAAGAATACAGTTGCTATGTTCTTGGGCATCAGTGGAGTAAAGACATTATCCTCTTTACATTATGGAGAAAATATGGAGGACAAACACACGTCCACTGAGCCTCTGTATGTAAGAAATATACATAGTAACCTGTAAATAAATCTGTATATATTGTTGAGAATTTTTGGATATATATATATATATACACTAGTAAGTTTATTCCTTAAGTTGTTGTCTGAATACTTTTATAGTTTGGGTACTTATTCATATGAAATATACATCAAGATTATATACATCATGAATAGCATCTACAGTGTAGTTTATTTTTTAATAAACCTATTTTGGGCTTCACTTTAGTCTCACTGGCTCGAAGTCAGTCATTCTGATGTGGCCCCGTGCGTTTGTGTGTGTTATTCTCGCAGCATTGAGTGATCCCTGTGTGTGTGTGTGTGGTGTGTGTGTGTGTGTGTGTGTGTGTGTGTGTGTGTGTGTGTGTGTGTGTGTGTGTGTGTGTGTGTGTGTGTGCGTGCGTGCGTGCGTGTGCGTGTGCGTGTGCGTGGTGTGTGTGTGTGTGTGTGTGTGTGTGTGTGTGTGTGTGTGTGCGTGCGTGCGTGCGTGGTGCGTGTGTGTGCGTGTGTGTGTGTGTGTGTGTGTGTGTGTGTGTGTGTGTGTGTGTGTGTGTGTGTGTGTGTGTGCGTGAGAGAGAGAGAGAGAGAGTAAGCCCTCATACATGTACTTATAAAAATATTTCCGCATTTGGAAATGTAGTTATGTTACAAATATCGGTAGTCATCGAATCAGCAGGATGTAGCAATTGGCATAAAAGTATCTTGACTATAGTAAGGCATTTGTCATGATTTTTCAACATGTCCTGTTTTGGTGGCTTGTTAGAAAGTGCTGCTACAACTCGTGCATAAATGACTACTAATGTTTGCAACGAGTGTACTTTGGAACGAAAAGGTCGGTGCATTAACGAAACTGACCTTTGTTGTAGGAACACGAGGCTGTTGATCATAAGCACAAGCTTGATGTTATGAAACAGCAATGAATTACATTTTTGCAATACTCAGAACAAAAGTTTCCATTTACTTGAGGAATATTAGGAATGATCCAATCTAGGCCTGTAAATATAATTACCTTATACATCTGTGTAGAGTATTTTTATATATTGTATTTGAATATTTAAATAAATGATTGAGCATTAAAATCTGTTTTTATTCATATCATAAAAGACTGGATTTCTCAAAATTCGGAACATATCTAAGAAAATAAATAAATATGTGCACACGTCAGTGTAAATCAAGATAGATGTATCCACATGCATTAGAGC
>NW_020869833.1:503806-511306 GCF_003789085.1 Penaeus vannamei | reverse complement strand
TTGGGAGTTTGAAATGCATTGTTAATTACCCGAGCACCGGTTTGTCCACGGAGACCAGGTGGGCCAGGCGGGCCAGGCAGACCAGGAAGGCCACGTTCTCCTGAAGGTCCAGGAGGACCAGGCTTTCCAACTTGACCGATTCGGCCCTGGGGACCGGCCTCACCCTTGGGACCTTCGGGTCCAGGGGCACCAGGCTGACCTGATGGCCCTGGAAGGCCAGGGCGTCCTGTGTCTCCAGGGGAGCCCTTGATGCCAGGGTTGCCAGCCAGACCAGTTGGACCCGGTTCTCCTGCAGATCCCTGTGAAGAAGGAACAGTTAACAGTAAAAAAAATCCTTATGTAGCGCTGGTTTGGGTTCGAAGTGTTGCACACAGGACGTCATTCCAAGTGAAATAAACGACACTCACAGGAGTACCGGCGGTGCCAGGTCGCCCAGGTGGACCCATGAGACCAGGTTCACCTCGCTGACCGCTCTCTCCGCGTTGTCCCTTGGCACCGTTGAGGCCGGGCAGTCCCTGGGAACCGGTGGGGCCAGGCTGGCCCACTGGTCCAGGATTTCCTTGCGATCCCTTCTGTCCGGGAAGACCACGCTGGCCCTTCGGTCCTCCAACGCCAGGAGGCCCAAGAGGACCTGGGAAGCCCTGGATACCCTGCTGGCCCTGAGGACCTCTCTCGCCCATCATGCCGTTTGCACCGGCCTCGCCAGGAGGACCTGGTGGACCAGGGTCTCCCTTTTCTGCTGGCTCTCCAGGTGGACCCGGGGGACCCATGACACCCTGAGGACCTTGGTCACCTTGACGACCTGGGGGACCTTCAGGACCGGCTCTTCCGATGCCTCCTCTCTCTCCCTTCTCTCCGGGCAGACCAACGGGACCGCGACCGCCAGGAAGACCCTAAGAACGAGAAGGTGCTGTTAGTTATGCAGGCTTCTGTTCGACGTGGCGGACTGAATTTATTTTTTCCTACATTTGTGCCGAAATCTTCTCTGATACTCACAACAAGACCAGATGGACCGGCGTGACCCTTTTGGCCAGAGGGACCTGGAGGACCTGCTGGTCCGTCGGGGCCAGGAAGGCCAGACTCTCCTCGGGCTCCAGTCTCTCCGGGTGGACCTTGAGCTCCTCGCTCTCCGGGGAAGCCTCGAGTACCGCGCAGGCCAGGGCCGCCAGGAAGACCACGAGGACCTTGCAGACCCGCCTCTCCGTCCTTGCCAGCCGTACCGTCTCTTCCGGGGGCGCCAGGGAGGCCTTGGAATCCACGTGCGCCGGGAGGACCAGGGGGACCGCGCTCGCCAGAAGGACCGGTGGGGCCAGGCTGGCCGATGGGACCAGCGGATCCGTCCTTACCAGGGTCACCTCGAGGGCCGGTGGGACCGGTTTCTCCAGGGGAGCCTTCCTTGCCTGGTTCGCCCTAGAATTCAGAGAGGTTTCCGTCACTTTATGTTACTGAAGTTCCCCTGTGGAAATCAACTGTGCATTGCATTAGTCTTGTTTCCAAATATATAGATATAATGCAGGGACATGTAATGACTTACAATCTGTCCTTGTGCCCCTGGCATTCCCATAGGGCCTGGGAGACCCTGAATGCCCTGGGGTCCTTGGTCGCCTGGTTTGCCGTCAGCGCCGGGGGCACCTCGCTCGCCGGGGCGACCTGTCTTGCCAGGGGGACCTGAAAGCCCTCCAGGGCCTCGCAGACCGCGTAGGCCGGGCATGCCAGAAGGACCAGGGTTTCCTTCGCGACCCTTCTGTCCGACGTTTCCGGGGGGTCCAGGGTCGCCGCTTTGGCCTGCAATGCAAAAGGGCTTCCTTCGTCACTGAACTTCTCTCGCCCCCACGCGGGAGGCGTCTTGCCAGGCGCAGTGGCTGCTCATGCGCCAGGGGCGTTGCAGTGTAAATAAATCACGATGACAAAACTAATCACAGTAGTATTTGCAAAATCATAATGACATTAATAGCAACAACATTAGCAACTAATATAAATACGATAATAATGAGAATGATGATACTGACATTCATAATAATGATAATAATAACGATGATAATGAAAGTAGAACTAATCATAATCATAAACATGATAATGATAATAATGATTATGATTATGATGATTATAATGAGGATGGTAATGATGGTAATAATAACATTAATAATGATAATAACAATGATAATAATGATAATAACAGCGATAATAATGACAATAATGATAATGACAACAATAACAACAATAATACTAATGATAATAGTAATAACAATAATAATAATAGTAATAACAATATAATAATAATGATAGCTATAAGAATAATGGTAATGATAGCAATAATGATAATAATAAACATGATGATAACTTTGGGAGAGCCATGTGAGTTCATGGGCTGAGCCTATTTACATTAACATAGATGTACAAAACGAAATGAAAATAGACGTTCTCACCCTTGGGTCCAGGGGGTCCGTCAGCTCCTGGGAGACCTCGGCCTCCAGGGGGTCCTCGTTCTCCCTGAGGGCCCAATCCTCCAGAAGGACCGACCATGCCTCTCTTGCCTCTCTTGCCAGGGGATCCGGGGGGCCCGGGAAGGCCTCGGGGGCCTGGGGTTCCTCCCTCGCCCTTCATACCGAACTCTCCCTTGAAGCCTCGCTCGCCGGTCAGACCCTGAATAAGGATATTAATTAGTCCTCCGTCGGCAGCAAAGGGGCGTTCAGCTCCTTTCAAGTAATTCCAGACAGACCAGCACGGCGACACTCACCCTCTCGCCCTTGGCGCCAGGAACACCGGGGCTGCCAGGAAGGCCAGGGGGACCTCGAGCTCCGGGGAAACCTGGAGGACCAGCATCTCCCTGGGTACCAGGAGCTCCCTTTTCTCCGGCAAGTCCGTCTTTGCCCGAGGGTCCCTGGGGGCCTGCCTCGCCGGGGATGCCGGGTTTGCCAGCCTCGCCTGAAAGAAGATTGCGGTTGTTGGAAAGACTCGTCCAGAGGAAGGGAACCGTTTCCCTGCCGTGTGCCAAGAGAGTATTGCCAGAGTGAAGACAGCAGTTTCTTACCTCGTGGACCTTGAAGACCCTGGGAACCCTTGGGGCCTTGCACACCCTGGTCACCCTTGGCGCCAGCGCTGCCAGGGAATCCGGGGGGCCGGGCTTTCCGGGGCCACCGGGGGGACCTGGGGGACCTGCAATGCCGTCAATGCCACGCAGACCAGGAGGCCCTGGGGGACCTTCTCGACCGCGCTCACCGCGAGGACCTGCAGCACCCTGGGAAGAAAAATGCCTTGTCACTTTGCTCTGCCACCTCGGCGATCACTTGCTGAGAATAAAGCCATGAACGAAAGGCGCGGACGCGTCCAGCGACAAACATGCATGATGCCTTACCATGGGCCGATAGGACCAGGCTGTCCAGGAGGACCGGAGGCTCCCTTGTCTCCAGACGATCCCTGTTCACCCTTGGCGCCGTCGAGACCAGGGAAGCCACGGTGTCCCTTCACACCAGGGAGGCCTGGCATTCCGGGGAGGCCACGAGGCCCAGGGGGGCCAACAGCGCCTGGGGGGACCTGCAGCTCCATCCTCACCGTTCTCTCCCTAAAAAACATAATTACACCATTAGTGGTTCTTAGAAGTGAGGCAAGGGAAATAGAGGCAATCAGGACATTTTCTAGTCTGGAGAAACGACTTACATCTTTTCCAGGAATACCAGGGAGACCGCGTGGACCAGGTGGACCGGTTGACCGGAAGGTCCGGGATCACCTGGTTCGCCTCGCATACCCTGGAAACCCTGAGGACCGGCGGGACCGGGGTTACCTGGAAGCAAGACCCAATGATTGTTTCCTCTTTCTGGATAGTTTACTTTGAGTCTCATATAGGACACACTTTTCTTAATCAACAGCTTCAACAGAAGGAAGCACATTCATCGCGTTCGTCACTCCTGCAATAAACGATAAGGGCAACGTACCTGCGGACCTCTCGGGCCGATGGGACCGAACTTGAGCCTGCAGTTCGTAGCTCAGGGCTGGCCCTTTCTCGCCTCCTTGTGACTGCGACAGCTGGGATATCCATGGTGTGATCTGCAAATAACGTGCGCAAAGTTAGGGACGCCACAACGAAAAATGGGGTCTACAAGTCTCCATTTCATGTCCAACAATATACAAAACACAAAGAAATTCATCATGTAAATAAAGAGAAAATGTCCCACTCACGTCGGGCATGGGTCCAGGAGGGCCAGGGTCACCGGGGATGCCAGGGGTGCCTGGCATTCCCGTAGGACCTCGTTCGCCTGGTGATCCTGCAGCTCCTACCGCGCCTCTGTCAGTGTCTGGCTGGGTCTGTGAGTAGAGAGCAAGGGTTGTTTCGGTGTTTCGAGGAGGGAAAAAGATTTCAAGGGGGAGCTAATGTGGACATTATTCCAAAGAAAGTATTCGTCAGCAAACTGAATTAGGGCTAGGTGATACTTACTGGGCCCACGATTTCCGTTGGTTCTTCTGAAAATGAGAAAAAACAAACAAAACTATCAATGGATGAAACTTGAAAGACAATGTTTGATATCAATGCCACTTGTCATCATAGAGTTACAATGTTTATAAGTGGTTGAGTAGTTATATATTATATCTTGATCTTTGCACTTGTTAAAAACATGGCAAAAGCTTTGCCTCAAGCCTTATGAAGGATTTGACGCCATACAGAGAAATGCTCTTTGTAGAGATCAATAATTTGTTATTTCACCTTATGGTATTACAATAGCAATAAGCCTTGAATAATAGTCTGGGTTTGGAATGGACAGTGTATTCAAGAAGTAAAAACAAGTAAATATACGTAAAATACTTATCTATAGATACGGCACGTACACTTGATAATATTCCTGACTAGAAAAAGCTATCACACCGAATCAAGTCTACTTTTCATTCCCCGGTAGATCAGTATGTGATGCAGGAGTCTATCTACAGTTACAACTGAGAAAGTTAATCCAAGACCAGCAAGGAGGCTGGTGTGAACCTGGACATAATGAGAATCCTACATTATCTAGATAACAATGGAAATGTGTAGGAAATAATTTAATGATTATTCAGAGTAAGAAAGATTACAGAAGTAGCGACGTGCTAAAGGATGACCAGGAATCTGAAAACCAAATGAGTAGACGAAGAGCATAGACAAGATTGGAAGGAAGGTGGCGTGTCCTAACGGAAGGAGTCTAACGCTTCATGAAGGAAGTGAAAATCTCGATGAGAGACGTGATGGAAGTGAGCCCCGGGCGGTTTGTGAAGAGAAAAGCCTTCCCTCAGGAGCCCTGCGCCGTCGGCTCCTCGGCGCCAAGCCCCGGCCATACCTTCCGTCGGCCGGCGATCTGGGCGCTGGCCCTTTGGCCGTCGCGGCCTGGACGCTCTTCTTTCGTAATCCAGTTCCCGTCTCGGCGTTGGCGGTGGCGGAGGCGGAGGTGTAGTTGTGGTGGTTGTGGTGGTAGTGGTCGTGGTAGTGGTAGTGGTTGGGGGTTCAGTTTGTTCATAGGGATCGCGCCCGTATGGGTCATACGGCGGCGGCTGCGTGGCATAGGGGTCGTAGGGGTCATAGGGCGCCGGCGTGGCATAGGGGTCGTAGGGGTCATAAGGCGCCGGCGTGGCGTAAGGATCGTAAGGTTCCTCCTCCTCCTCAGGGTCAGGGTAGGGGTCATACGGGCCGGCGTGGCATAGGGGTCGGGTGACGCCTCCGCCTCATAAGGGTCATATCATTCCGGGTCCATATTCATCATATCGTCGTAATTATAATAATCGTAATCTGCAAGAACAAGGGGTGAACGGACGACAGTGAGTAAGGGAAGGGGAGCGAGGGGGAGAGGGGGTGCGGCGGAACCTACCTGGGCACACCGGGCAGCACTGGCCCAGGGGGATATATTGGTTCTCGCACTCAATCTCGGGGCACAGGACGCCAGCGCAGTTGTCGTCGCAGGGGGTCTGTTCGCAACTGACTTCACCGCCACGCATGTGCGCGGGTGCAGTCGTCTGGTCAAAGGACTCGCCATCGGCGTATGTCCTCCCATCGAACTCGCACTCCCTAGTGGCGGGCGGTTCCTCTCCATTCTCGTTAGTTGAGTAGTCGTAGTAATCATAATTCTCTGCAAGTATAAAAGGGAGCGTTGCATAGGAGGATGGGTCAAGCATCGCCTTATGACAGACAATCTCTCCTTTTGATAGGTACTGATTCTGATGAATTTGGATGATTGGTTTCAATCATGCAAAATATCATCGGATACTAATTTCTAAGAATGAATGAATATAACATGCTATTGTTCTGTGTCTGTGTGAAAGCTTGACTCTCCATACAACTTTCCCTTTTGCATTTTTGCCAAAGAATTCTGTCATTGGTCATTTGGGCCTGACTGACCCGCGGCCCTCGAGAATGTGCGCGATTCCCCTTTTAGAATAACCGTTTTCTGTAGAGGCGTTAATTGGCCGTAACGTTTTCTTTGATGCTCCCGCCTGGGCTGAGTGCTGCACAGCAGAGAGGCATCGTGAAAGGCTCTAAATAACCGATAAATTCCGCCGCTCCCACGAGGAAAATATAAATTGCGATCTTGGAAAAAGTAATATATATATAAATATATATATTCACATATATCAAATTTCTACTAAGATTTAGGTTCATGACGCAAAAAAGACATGAATAAAGAGGAATATCTAAATGATACAGTACTCAAAAGCTTTTTTTTTATTCTTAGAAATTGAATGATTATATATCTGCCCAGGACAGGCAAGATGCTCATGCAAAGTACGGGAAAGTCGTACGTAGAGGTGTAGTGTCAAAGAGAATGTTCATAAATTAAGCTTAATGGCTACAAAAACGTCATGCACTAGGAAAAAGCAGTCATATTTTTCCATCTTTAATTTAGCAGATGCATTAAATCAAGCAAACTTCAGAGCTAAGATACTTATGATGTGAAAATATCAATCCGAAGATGTTTATCATAAACATGCAATTATCATAACGTTTATAACAGCTCCACCTATATAATATATGTGTGTGTAATTATCTATTCACTTTCAGTACACTCAAACACATGGTATACGTACATATGTAAATGTCTATATACATACATACATACATACATACATACATACATACACATACACATACATACACACACACACACACACACTCAACACACACACACACACATATATATATATATATACACACACACACATACATACACACACACACATACATACACACACACACATACATACAGAAACACACAAAAGAATGCATGTATGTGTGTATGTGTGTGTGTGTATATATATATATATATAGACACACACACACACATACATACACACACACACATACATACACACACACAAACACACAAACATGTGTCGTTCAGCCTTTTTTTTTTTAATAAATTATATTATCGGTTTACATCAATTCATTCCCTGTCATTGACGGTTTGTGCCACCGCTTCCCCTGTCCTGTGTCTGCCTCCCTCTTCATTTATTCGAAATCTAGAAGCCTTTTTTTAGCTCACTGGATGT
>NW_020869833.1:496238-503487 GCF_003789085.1 Penaeus vannamei | reverse complement strand
GTTGAGGACAAAAGGCACATCCAGTGAGCTAAAAAAAGGCTTCTAGATTTCGAATAAATGAAGAGGGAGGCAGACACAGGACAGGGGAAGCGGGGGCACAAACCGTCAATGACAGGGCATGAATTGATGTAAACCGATAATATAATTTATTAAAAAAAAAAAACGGAACGCCACATGTTTGTGTGTGTGTGTGTGTGAGCATGGGTGTGTGTGTGTGTGTGAGCATGGGTGTGTGTGTGTGTGTATGCGTGAGTGTATGTATGCATGTATGCACGCATGTATGTATGGATGGATGGATGTATATATGTATCTAAATATATATATATATATAGACACACACACACACACAGACACACACACACACACATACACACATACATGCATTCTTTTGTGTGTTTCTGTATGTGTGTGTGTGTGTGTTCGTATAACTTCGTATAATGTATGCTATACGAAGTTATTACGACACATACACACACACAAACAAACAAACATGTGTCGTTCAGCCTTTTTTTTTAAATAAAATGCATTATCGGTTTACATCAATTCATTCCCTGTCATTGACGGTTTGTGCCCCCGCTTCCCCTGTCCTGTGTCTGCCTCCCTCTTCATTTATTCGAAATCTAGAAGCCTTTTTTTAGCTCACTGGATGTGCCTTTTGTCCTCAACTTTTACTACTTGTGTATATTAATGTCGGTGTCAATGTCAATATGTTAATTATATTGTTTCTTTTTTTTATGCTTATTATCAGTACTGCCACTATTATTATCATTATTGTTACTGTTACTAGCATCACTATTGTTCTTATTATAATCATTATTGTAGTTATCATTATCATTATTACCATTATTATTTTTATTATTGATTATTATCATTTCTGTTATTATGATTATTATTACTATTATTATTATCATTATCATATTTACTATAATTGCTATTATCATTATCATTATCATCATTACTATTATCATCGTTATTATTATCATTATTATTACAGTAATTATTAATATTACAATTATTATCATCGTTATTACTATTACAATTACTATCATCGTCATTACTATAACTAGTTTTACTATTATCAATTCTTTACCATTGTGATTATCATTATTACTATCATCATCAAAGCTCGCTAAAATCTAAGTTTAAAGCTCGCCTCTCCAGCCGTGAATGGCCAGCGGGTGTTCGCTTTTTGTCCGTGTTCTCAAGGGATTGCAAGCTGGTTTTTAGAAGCAGTAACTCGATCGTGACGGCAGTTGTGTGCTGCGCTCGCTTCGAGGAGCGAGGGCGGACAGGCGTCTTGGCTGCCCTGCCTGAGTTAGAGTGGCTGTCGCGCCTGTGCTAGAGTGAGGGCCTGTGTTAGAGTAGGTGTTGCGGTTCCTTGGGTGTTCCATGGGTGTTTGCCGCTAAACAGTCAGAGATGACAGGAGTGGGTTAGAAGGGTGGTTTAGGCGGAGCTAAGAAGATATGCTGTATACTGTACTAATATCCACGTGGTAATTTTTCTTATGACACTGAATAGCCCTAGGGCATTGTTCATAAAAGTATTCCGAAGGTTCGCATTGAACAAATCGATACAATTAAGTTCTAAATCAACTGTCGAGGTATCAGAGTTGATCTATTCACATTATCGGGAGGACGATTCGATTACCCCCCCCCCCTGCGCCAAGCTCCCTTGCAGCACCACGGTCAGCTGCCAATCACCTCAACAGATGGCAGCACTTCCTGGGCCAAGGCGCTCACGCCCCTGGGCGTGGGCGGCTGATGACATGACCAGGCACTGTCACGGACGAGTGCTTTTTTCAGCGTGGCACTCCCTTCCTCCCTCCTCCCACGTCTGCCCCAGCAAACGGTATCCCAGGGACGGCTTTGTCGGGCGGGGGTGGGGGAGAAGGAGGAAGAAGGAATTAAATGAGTAGGAGAAGAAAGAGGAGGAGGAGTAGGAGGAGAAGAATGATAAAAAAGAAGGAGAAGAAGAAGAGGAAGAGGAGGAGGAGGAGAAGAATGAGAAGAATGAGGAGGAGGAGCAGTAGGGATCAGGCAACCCCCCCTCCCAACTGGGCTTTGTCGTGAGCGCCCCACGAGTGCCGTGCCCAACCGCTCAAGACGAAGGCGAAACCGCGTCCTCACGGAAGCCACCCTCGACGTGATGCGGGACTTGTAGTCGAGGGAGGTCGAGATCCTTCGCTCGCAGTGAGATAATGATGAAGATAAGACGCGAGATAAGGCGGGGCGGCGAGGCGAAGGATATGCAGCATTCCTGAGCGCGGTTCTCAATGCTATCGAGTACAGCAAGATGGCACGGACAGATGGGACGGAGGCTGGGGGGAGGGGGGGGGCAGCGAAAGGCGGAGAGAGAGAGGGGGAGGAGGAGCAGGGAAGGAGAAAGAGAAATACATATATACATAAATGCGAGGGAGAGAGAGAGAAGAGAGAGAGAGAGAGAGAGAGAGAGAGAGAGAGAGAGAGAGAGAAGAGAGAGAGAGAAGAGAGAGAGAGAGAGAGAGAGAGAGAGGAGAGAGAGAGAAGAGAGAGGAGAGAGAAAGAAAGAGAGAGGGAGAGAGAGGAGAGAGTGAGAGAGTGAGAGAGAGAGAGAGAGAGAGGGAGAGGAGGAGAGAGGAGAGAGGAGGGAGAGGAGAGAGAGGAGAGAGATAGAGNTTGTCCACGCTCAGATGGGCAGTATTCTCTCTCTCTTTTTTTTTGTGTGTGTGTGTGTGTTCGTTTACGCTTCTGTGTGCGTGTGTGTGAGGGTGTGTGTGTGTGTGCGTGTGTGTGTGTGTATGTGTGCTCGCTTACACTTTTTTTTTGTGTGTGTGTGTTCGTTTACGCTTCTGCGTGTGTGTGTGTGTGTGTGTGTGTGTGTGTGTGTGTGTGTGTGTGTGTGTGTGGTGTGTGTGTGCTCGCTTACACTTTTTTGTGTGTGTTCGTTTACACTTTTTTTTTTTTTTTAATATATGTGTGTGGGTTCTTGTCGAAGGTGTTTACATAATGGCATCTGTACGATCTGTCTACACGAGTGCACACATGGACACACGTACACAAGAATCGGGCAAAATCAGATTAGACAGGTAGACAGGTAGACAGGCGAGGTAAATAAAGTAGACAGGGCGTTTCGAGTTAAGTAAAATAGACAGGGCAATAGATAGATAGATAGGGCAATAGATAGATAGATAGATAGACAGCGCAAACAGATATATATTTGAAAGGCTTATAAAACATACAAACAGATATAAAGGGAAAGTAGGAAACAGTTAAACATTAGGAGAGTGAGAGAGAGAAAAACGAGAAAGAAAGAAAGAAAAAAAAAACGAAAAAACGAAAAAAAGAGAAAGCAAAAAAAAAAAAAAAAGGCAAAGAGCGAGGAGGTAGGAACACGGAATAAAGATGACATAGAAAAAAAAGGAGAAGAAGCGAAAAGAGGGTTAAAATAATTTGTCATTTACGTGATTCTCATAAAGCAACCCAAAACGGAGGGTGGCGGCTGTTTCCCTGCAGTCATTACCATCTCTAGCTGTACGGTACTCAGCCATAGATAATGCCCGTCAAATTTGCAAATTGATTTTACGTTCAAGTTGTCAGGTGTTGGAGGGTATTTAGGTAATAATATAATTGGGATCCGAGGAGAGACCTTTCGGGGTGGAGATATGTGCTCTCTCTCTCTCTCTCTCTCTCTCTCTCTCTCTCTTTCGCTCTGTCTCTTTGTTTCTGGTTTTCTCTCTCTCTCTCTCTCTCTTATCTCTTTCATTCGCCTCTCTCTCAATTTGTTTCTGGTCTATCTGTCTTTGTGTGTTTCTCTCTCCCTCTCTCTCTGCTTGTCTTTCTTTTTCTCTTTATTCCATACTCTCTCTCTCTCTCTCTCTTTCTCGCTGCCTCTCTGTATTTTTCATTCACTCGCTTTCTCTCCCTCTCTCTTTCTGCCTCTCTGTATTTCATTGGAGTGATTTATAAATAAATAAATATAATAATATAAATAAATATAATAAATAATATATATATATATATATATATATATATATATATATATATATATATATATATATATATATATATATTATATATATATATATATATATATATCCTTGGATGGGGAGGGGTAATCTGTATTTAATCCACTATTTATCCACAGAGATCCACGCGGAGAAACGTCGGTATAGACAGGGGCGTCAAACACGACCTGCCACACTCCCATGTGCGGGCACATTTGCTATTTCAGCTTACAGTCGGCCGTTTTACATAATTAATGAAGCCCGTCCTTCGTCTTTTGAAATCATCACTTACACTCTCACGGTTTTTTTTTCTATTGCTTTTTTTGTAATGAATGAAAAAGCCTCCTATGTTTTTTTACGTTAACTATATGGCCGTTTCTTAGCGTCGACTCACGATTATCTGCCCCACATACTGTATACGAAGGTGAAATGTAACCCCCTGTGGTGAGTGAGTGTGACACCCCTGGCATAGAGTGACGAAATTCATGTCAACGAATAGCGTATTTTACACCTGTAAGTATATTTGCCCTGAACTTTCCACTCTGGATGTTAGGTCACCTTCCTGTATCTCACGAGGTCTTATCGAGTTTACACATTCTGTAGAAGGTTGACTTGCATAAAATATACTTCCCCTGTCTAGTAGGGTGAGTAAGAGTCCACAGAATAGCCTGATTTACTACGTTAATACAGCTCGTGGACATCAAGATACCGAACTTAAACCAATAGCCAAGAACAGAGGGCTGAGACCAGAGTGAATTCATCTTGTAAGTAGCATAGTTCACGATATGTAAGTGGACATATGTAATTAGCATACTTCACGTTATGTAGGTATACAGTTAAGATCAGTTCGTTCTTTGCCTTCCATCTCTCCAGGACACAAGAAGTCTTTGAGATTCTTGCACGATCTTGCCTGTCATAGGTAAATATTCCTTTTTTTTCAATTTTCAAAAAATTTCAAAAAAGAAAGAAAAAAAAAAAAAAGCAATTTTCCTGCGCATGCTCAGACGTTAGGGCCCCTAACGGCTATATTTAGCATCAGAAAATTGTAATAAAAGACAAATTTCTTCCTTCTTACGGAACTCTGATGTCATACCCTATCAATAGGTCCACACTGGGAGTGGATGTAAGGTCATAGCAGACATGATTGAAAAATGATGGATCTCTTTTAAGCATACATATGTTCTGTGTGTGTCTATATAATTTATATATATACTATATATATATATATATATATATATAATAATATATATATATATATATATACATATATATATACTATCCGCTTATCTCGCTCTCATTCTCTCCCTCTGTATATGTGTTAGCTTTCGTGTTTGTTCCTCCATTTCGCTCGCTATTCTTGAGTTGTTGTTGTCCAGATTCCTGTGTTTCAATCTTCGTGGTTCGTTCTGCTGCTGAGTTAATCCTCGGGGTTTAAGCAACGCAAGCCAATCACGAAGGAAAAAGTAAATAGAGAAAGAAAGGGAAGATGGGAGAGGGAAAATATGTTGTATAACGAGGAGGAATAGAATAGGAAAAATGGGAAGAATTGCGTGAAATAGAATGGCAACGTGTTTCGTTGAAGTAAGCGAGAGCGCTAGTGAAGGAGGGGAAGCAAGGTAAAAGTAAGCAAGCAAACAAGTCAAACAAGATAGAGCTGTTTAAAAAAAAGAGAAAGTTATACATATCATATATATGTATTTGTACACACACACACACACACACACACCATATCTATCTATCTATCTATGTGTGTGTGTGTGTGGTGTGTGTCTCCAAAAATTAATAAAATAAAAATAAAAATCATACCAACCAAGGAAAAGTAAAAATAGATCCAAAGTAAATAAAAGCCAATGAAAAGAAAGAAAAGAAGGAAAGAAAAAAACAAGCACAGACGATGACAACAAAGAAATAAATGAATTATGAAGATATAATCAATACACAAATAAAAATGATATATATGATAAAATAATTATAAAAAAATAATAAAAGTAACAGAATGATAAATAATTAGTTAATAATCAAATACAAATAAAATAGAAAATAAACAATTAAACCTAAATTATTTATAACAAATAAATGAATAAATACAAATGCAAGTAAACAAGTCTAAACAAACAAACGAATGGAAATAAAGAAAAACGATGATGATAACATTCATCTACCCATCTATTTATAAAGCAAATGTAAAAATAATCAGCACGGAAAAAATCAAGCAGAAAATAACACATTAATCCATGAAAAAATCAAGACAGAAACAAGCAATCAATCCATGAAAAAAATCAAGACAAAAAATAATCATCAAGCAATGAAAAAATAAGCAAATATCAATCAACCAATGAAGAGAAAATCAAGCAGAATAAAAATCAAGCAATCAACCAGCTTCATGAAAAAATCAAGCAAAATACAATCAATCAAACAAAAATATATCAAATAAGCAATAAAAAATCAAGCAAAAATAATCAACCAATCAATAAAGATCAATCAAAATACAACCAATCAAACAATCAAAAAATATAATAAAAACAATCAAGCAAATCACAAATAAAAGAAATATCAAGCAAAAACAATCAACCAATCCACCCAAAACAACCAACCAAAACACACTCAACCAACCAAACAATCAATCACCAAAAAACAAAGCAAAACAATCCATTAAAAAAAACAACCAAAACATAACAACAAAACAATCACAAAAAAAAAAACAAAAAAAACACCCCCCCCCAAAAAAAAAAAAAAAAAAAAAAAAAAAAACACGAGCGCCCCAGCACCGCCCCGTCGGCGTCAGCGGAGCCTCGGGTCGGCAGCGTCAGCCCCGGCGTCAGCACCCGAGCCTCATGTGTTAAGACTTTACATATATGCATAGAGATGGGCGGCGGGAACTGCATATCTGAATGGGCTGGGCTGAGCGATAGAGGAGGCGAAGGCATCAACTTCTAAATATTTGGCACTTGATAGAGCGTTGGGGGGGGGGTGGAGGGGGGGGGGGGGGGGGAGGGGGAGGGTGGGGGGGGTAGGGGGTGGAGGGGGGGAGAGGGGAGGGGGAAGGGGGGGGAGAGGGGGGGGGGGGGGGTGAGGGGGGGTAGGGGGAGGGGGGGTGAGGGGGGGGGTAGGGGGATGAGGAGAGGGTGAGGGTGAGGGGGGTGAGGGGTGAGGGAGGGGTAGGGTAGAGTGAGGGGGTGAGAGTGGGGTTGGGTTGGGGGTAAAGGGGTAAGGAAGGGATTTATTTATGCTTCCCCTTTTCACCCCTCACCCCTCCCCCCCCAATC
>NW_020869833.1:486238-491238 GCF_003789085.1 Penaeus vannamei | reverse complement strand
TAACTGTCTATCGTTTCTTTTCTCTCTGTTTATCTATCTATCTTTGTGTAACTGTGTATGTTTCTGTCTAACTGTCTATTTATCTGTCTATCTGTCTACCTGATTATCTATCTATCTCTCTGCCTATCAATCTACGTGTATCTCTCTCTCTCTCTCTCTCTCTCTCTCTCTCTCTCTCTCTCTCTCTCTCTCTCTCTCTCTCTCTCTCTCTCTCTCTCTCTCTTCTCTTCTCTCTCTTCTCTCTTCTCTTCATTTCTATCTATCTATCTATCTATCTATCTGTCTGTTTCCTTGTACCCTTCTTTCCTCTTTTTCCTTCCTCTCTACTTTATTCCTTTCCTCATTCCCAACTTATCTGCTTGAATCTCTCTTCCTCATTCTCCATTCCTCCATCTCTCCAACTCACCCTCTCCCTCCCACGATCCTCAATCTCTCCCTCTCCATGGTCTATCTCTCCAACTCACTCTCTCCCTCATTTTTTACTTATCATTCTACCTCACACTGTCTACCTTATTCGTCATCTCCCTCATTCTTAATCTACGTCTCTCCATACCTCACATTTTCCCTTATTTTCGAGATGTTTCTCTCCCTAACTGCTCTCACTCCCTTATCGTGTCTGTTTCTCTCCCTAACTGCCTCTCACTCCCTTATCTTTGGCTGTTTCTCTCCCTACCTCACTCTCTCCCTCATTCTCAATCTCCCTCTCTCCCTCATTCTCAGTCTACTCTTCTCCCTCATTCTCAATCTCCATCTCTCCTTCTTTATCTTTATTCTCAATTTCCCTTTCTCCCTCATTTCTCAAGTCTCCCTCTCTCCTTCATTCTCAATCTCTCTATCTTCAGTCTCTTCTCTTTCATTCTCGATCTCCCTCTCTCTCCCTTATTCTCATATCCTCTCTCCTTATCCTCTCAATCTTCCCTCTCTCCTCTTTCATTTTCAACCTCCCTTTCTCCTTCATTCTCTCTCTCATTCTCTCCTCTTCTCCCTCAATCACTCTCCTCCCCTCATTCTCCTCCCTCTCTCCCATTTCTCAATCCTCTCTCTCCCTTCATTCAATCTCCCTCTCTTCTCTCTCACCTCTCTCCATCTTCTCTTCTCTCATATCTCTCCTCTCTCCCTCATTTTCAATCTTCCTCTCTCCCTCATTTCTCACTCTCCTCTCTCCCTCATTCTCACTCTCCTTCATTCTCACTCTCCTGCTCTCCCTCATCCTCAATCTTCCTTTCTCCCTTATTCTTAATCTCCCTCTCTCCCTCATTATCAATCTCCCTCCCTCTCCTCACCACGCATTCTCCCTCATTCTCCATATGCCTCTCTCCCTACCTCACACACGCCCTCATTCTCACCATCTCTGTCAGAGGCATAGCTAGCGTTCACACCTTTAAGCTGGTCGACATGAGAGTGCCAGAGGGGGGAGGGGGGACAGGGGAGGCACAGAAGGGGTCAAAGGATGCCATGACTCCAGCTTCTCTTCGTGACGTCATACCCCACGACGCCGAAGAGGTCACACACTCAAAAAAAAAAAAAGAGTCTATTTATTTTCTTTATATTTATGTTTCCTCTCGTTTATATCTTTTGGTAATGTGTTCATCTTTTATTTTTTTCTTTCTTTTTCTTTACTTTTCTATTCATTCGTTCTTGTCTCTTTCCCTTTTTTATTTTTCGTTTCTTGAGTAGGCATTATGTAACCCGGATTACCGAGACAACAAAAAGAGATTACGAACGCAAAAAGACTGTCCGGGAAGG
Organism: Penaeus vannamei; assembly: GCF_003789085.1. Taxonomy (NCBI): domain Eukaryota; kingdom Metazoa; phylum Arthropoda; class Malacostraca; order Decapoda; family Penaeidae; genus Penaeus; species Penaeus vannamei. The sequence goes on along the minus strand of NW_020869833.1, from coordinate 489,492 downwards.
CCATTAAACCCGGGTTGCGTCAAAGCGAATTATAAAATGTCACGTACTATCCCCACGATGTTGATTCCCTATACATCTCTCAGACCACATATAATACATCATGGAGCAAATAATCGGAACAGGTCCCAATAGCCGTATTTTTACACCGTGCGTATTTTCTCAACGAGCGGAAAGCCATAAATTTGGGTCGAGCCGCGAAAATGAGAGACAGTGAGATCGCGTGAGGGCGGCCGGGAGCGCGCACGGATGTGTGTGTGTGTGTGTGTGTGTGATGTGTGTGGTGTGTGTGTGTGTTGTGTGCGTGCTTGTGTGTGTGTGTGTGTGTGTGTGTGTGTGTGTGTGTGTGTGTGTGTGTGTGTGTGTGTGTGTGTGTGTGTGTGTGTGTGTGTGTGTGTGTGTGTGTGTGAGCGGGGGAAAGGGAGGGAAGAAGGAGGAAAGGAAGGAAGGAAGAAGGGAAGGTAATAAGTAAGAAGAGGGAAGGGAGGGAAGAGGAGGAAGGTAGGGAAAGAAGGAGAGAAGGGAGGGAGGAGGAAGGAAGAAAGAGGGAAGGTAGGGAAAGAAGGAGAGAAGGGAGGGAGGAAGGAAGGTAGGGAGAGAAGGGGGATAGAGGAAGAAGGGAAAATATAAGAAAGAGGACAGGAGAGAAGGAGGAGATAGAGGGAAGAAGGGAAGGTAATAAGTAAGAAGGAGGGCAGGGAGAGGAGGAGGGGATAGAGGGAGAAAGAGGGAAGAAGGGAAAAGAATAAGTAAGAAGAAAGGCAGGGAAGAAGAAGGTAGGGAAGGAAGGAAGACGGAAAGGGAATAAGTAAGAAGGAGGGCAGGGAGAGAAGGAGGGAAGGGAGGGAGGGAGAAGGGAAGGGAATAAGTAAAAAGGAAGGCAGGGAGAGAAGGTAGTTAAGGAGGAAGGAAGAAGGGAAGGTAATAAGTAAGAAGGAGGGGAGGGAGAAGAGGTAGGGAAGAAAGAGGAGAAAATGAAGGAGAGAAGAGAGGGAAGAAAGAGGAAAGGGGAAGGGAGGGAAAAGAAAGAATAGGAAGGAGATAAGTAAGAAGGAGGGAAGGGAGAGAAAGTAGGGAAGGAAGACGAAAGAAGAAGGAGGGAAGGGAGGGAGAGAAGGTAGGTAAGAAGGAAATAAAGGAGAGAAGAAGGGAGAAGTTGGTAGGGAGTGGAAGAATGAGGAAAGAGAAAACAAGGAAGAAGTGAAGTAAAGGGGAAGAATGAGGGAGCAGGAGTGAGTTAGAGAAAGAAGAGAGAAAGTGAGGGGGAGAGAAGAGAGAAAGAATGAGGAATAGAGAGAAGGGAGAAATAAAGAGAGAGAAAAGAGAGAATGAAGAGAGAAACAGTAATGGAGAGAGAGAAGGGAGGCAGAGTGAGAGAGAAAGAAGATAAAGTGAGAGAGAGAGAGAAGAGAGGTAGAGTGAGGGAGAGACAGAGAAGAGAGAGAGAGAAATTAGAAAGAGAGGATAGAGAGAGAGAAGAGAGGTAGAGTGAGGGAGAGATAGAGAGAAAAGAGAAAGAGTGAGGGAGAGAGGCGGGCAGAAAGAAAAAGAGGAGAAAGATGAGAAAGTTTAATTATAACAGTAATAAGAATAACAGAATTTTAATGACTACTAATTATAATGAAGATTAAAAATGGGAACTAAAACGAAGAATGAAATAAAAAGAAGACGGAGAAAGAGAAAAGAACAAAATAAGGCAAATAATGCAGACAGAGATAAAGTTCCAGACACAAGAAAAGTTAAAGAAGAGGAGAGAGAGAGAGAGAGTGTGTGTTTGTGTGAATCTCAAGCCGAAATAGAGAGAGAAGAGAGAGAGAGAGAGAGAGAGAATCAAGCCGAAATAAAGAGAGATAGAGAGACAGACAGACAGACAGAGAGACAGAGACAAACATAAAGAAGAAGAAGAAAGAAAACTACACATAACCCCACCCCCACCACCCCAACACCCCCCCCCCCCTTCGAAAAGAAGCCAAAGAGAATTAAAAACAAAAAACAAAACAAAACAAAAAGCCAAGAGAGAGAATAAAAAAAAGCGAAAACGAAAAAAAAGCGAGACGTTCAGCCCGCACCCCTTCAACTGCCTTCCCCGCCCACCCCGTTGCATGACGACCGTGCACCGTTGCAGCAATCAATATAAGCTTTCGGCGTGCTGAAGATGCCACGTGATAGCGGTCAGCGGGAGATAGGGAGAAATGACACCCGAGAGCCAGTGCCAGGTGTCAGCCGGCCGGTGCCATCTGGGAGAGGTCATGCACGCCCAGCGAGAGAGGAGAGTGTCATGCGGCTGTTGGGTGCTGCCTCCTCCGCCGGGGTCATGCGCTCTCGGCGTGGTCGCGGAGCTGAGCGCCCGCAGCCTAAAGGGATGGGCGCGGAGGGCTGTGTGCGTGTGTGCGTGTGTGTGTGTGTGTATGTGTGTGTGAGTGGGATGGAGGGTGTGTGTGTGTGTGAGTGGGATGGAGGGAGGGGGGGTGTTTGTGTGTGTGTGGAGTGGGAGGGGGGGGGGTGTTTGTATGTGTGTGTGTTGTGTTTGGAGGAGGTGGTGTTTTGTGTGTGTGTGTGTGTTTGAGTTTGGTGTGTGTGTGTGTGCCCGTGTGTAAGTGTTTGTGTTTGTGTGTGTATGTGTTTGTGCATTTCCACGTGTGTGTGTTGATATTCATGTGCTAGTACTTATGAGTGCATGTTTATGTTTTAATTCATAAACGTATTTGTTATTGTGTATGAACTCATATGTATGTCCGTATACGTGTATGCCTATATACGTAAGCCTATGTAAAATCCGTGTGCCTGTATGTATATGTATATGCTTACATACACGTGTACACATTTCCGCGCGAGAACCCCACACGCACATGCGAAAGTATACCATGACAGAGGACAGAAGAGCAGAGTCATGCAACTGCCTGTCCGTGTGCATGATGCGTCCATGCACTCAGCTGACACTCCCTGTGAGCCTCGAAGAACAGGTGTCGAGGAATGCGAACAGGTGTGGGAGGAGAAAGTACAGGTGTCGTGGTCCTGAAGGTTGTTTGGGGGAGAAGAAATGGGGCGCAGGAATGGTTAGAAGGAGAGGGAAAAGAAAGAAAGAAAAACATGTATTTACGCACATGTACACGCACACATACACATACGCACACATACACACACACATATATGTACGTATGTATGTATATGTATGTATGTATATATGTGTGTGTGTGTGTTCATATACTGATATCATGATATATTGTGAATATGTTTTCCAATGTTATTATAGACGA
>NW_020869833.1:476238-481238 GCF_003789085.1 Penaeus vannamei | reverse complement strand
GTAAGAAAGAGGAAGGCAGAGGAGTGTGGAGGAAAATGGAAGAGAAAGTGAGGGAGACGAAGAAGAGAGATACACATAGACAGATAGATAATATAGAAATAGAAGAAAGAGAGAGAGAAGAGAGAGAGAGAGAAGGAGGGAAGTAAGGTAAATAAGAAAATGAATTTAAAAAATAAGAATATACGTACAAACACTCTGCACAAGCAGAAGATAGATCAGAGAGAGAGAAGAGAGAGAGAGAGAGAGAGAGAGACAGAGACAGAGACAGAGACAGAGACAGAGACAGAGACAGAGACAGAGACAGAGACAGAGACAGAGAACAGAGACACAGAGACAGAGACAGAGACAGAGACCAGCCAGACAAACAGACAGACAGAGCTATCCTCCCTTGTTTATCCCGCAGCTCCTCCAATTCACTGCGTTCATTCGTCGCTAAAGTTACAGGCCAGTTCTCACCTGCTTGCCTGCTGCCTCGTGGGGGGGTGACCTGCTTGCCTGCCTCTCCCTTCAAGCTGCTACTCCTTAGCCTATGTCCCCCACCTTCCTGTTCGGCCCGTCAGCAATTATTCTGACAGTAATGCCAACTCCCACAGGAAGCACTTGCAAGCACGTTTGTTTGTTGTTTTTCTTTCTTTTCTTTTCTTTTCTAATCGAAATCATCACTCAGTTCTTCCCGTTTGGCGTATTATTTCCCCATTCGTATTTTCGTTCGTTAACTAATTTCTACCCAAAGTCCTAAACGGTTTTTATGTATTATTTCTATGATAAGGGCTTCCTGGATCACACATATTAGTGATTCGTGTTTACTGGTCCTTTGAGCCTGACAAACAAACAAACGTGCTTGCAAGTGTCATTTTTCACTGTCAGGAAATAATTGCTGAAGGGCCGACACATCCTATGGTTACTTATTCATTTATCTATCTATTTATCTCTTTTCTTATCAATCTCCCATCAATTTCTTTGAGTCTGACACCAACAGGTCTAGTAATTTTAGTAACATTAGTGGAGGTGGTGTTAGCCATCGTGGTCTCGATTGGAGGTAAAAAAAAAAAAACATGTATAGATGGATAGATAGATAGATTGATTGATTGATAGATTGATTGATTGATTGATTGATTGATTGATTGATAGATAGATAGATAGATAGATAGATAGATAGATAGATAGATAGATAGATAGACAGATAGATAGATTGATAGATGGATAGATAGATAGATAGACAGATAGATAGATAGAGATAGATAGATAGATAGATAGATAGATAGATAGATAGATAGATAGATAGATAGATTGATAGATAGATAGATAGATAGATAGACAGATAGATAGATAGATAGATAGATAGATAGATAGATAGATAGATAGATAGATAGATAGATGATAGATAGATAGATAGATAGATAGATAGATAGATAGATAGATAGATAGATAGATAGATCGATAGATAGATAGATAGATAGATAGATAGATAGATAGAGATAGATAGATAGATTGAGAATAGATAGATAGATAGATAGACAGATAGATAGATAGACAGATAGATAGACAGATAGATAGATAGATAGATAGATAGATAGACAGACAGACAGATAGATAGACAGATACATACATACATACATAGTCTGTGGTACATTATATTGTCTTACGGATAAGGCTTCTGTTCGGAAACCATATGAAAAGTGTAGATTTTGGATTACGTGACTTCACCGCATTCTATATCTTTTTATTTATCTTTTTTCTCTATGTGTTCCCAGGCTGTTGCTCGGTGGTCTGCTGTGCCATTACGCAGCGAAATCCGATTTTCATATAACTGATTTGTGAACACTATTTTTTTTTTTTTTTTTTTTGGGGGGGGGGGTCCAGGGGAGTTCTTTTGTTCTGATTTGTGTTTTATTTCATGTTTCTTTTTTTTCTTTTTCTTTCTTTCTTTTTTGGGGAGGGTATGTCGCGAAATTTGTCATGTATGTTTAGTATGGTGTTCATATAAGTAAAGACTGAACACCACAATCTGTACCGTTATTTTACCAAGAAAAGAATTTCCCTTTTATCAATTATGTTCTATCTATACCCTTTGTTTTATTACGCCAACCAGAGGATCTGATAATGGAATATCATCATTAATATCAATGAAACACATCCACATTAAGAAGAGAAAGATATCATCATTATTCCTTTTCATTCAAAGATATCATTATTATCATCATAATTCCTTTTCATTCATTTTACCTCTTTATTTATTTTATTGTTACGTTGCTGCGTGTGTGTTCATATTCCTCTCGACTGAAGACTTACCGCCGGTTTGTTAAAATTGTGCCAGGCCCGACCTAATGAATTTTCATAAATATAGACGCAGAAATAAAGGCATATCTGTCTATATATCTGATAGATATACCTATAACCATCTATTTGCCGAGTAGATATGCATGTCTAAACTGATAAATATGCATTCATTTCTTTATTTATGCATGTCAAGTATACGAATATTCCTTAATAATACGAATATTAAATAAACTTTAGCTTGAATGTTGTAGATGGATAGATGGATAGACAGAAAATAGAAGTAACTAAGGATATCAGTGATAGTAATAACTATGATGAGGATAATGGTGATGGTACTAATAGTGATGATAATGATGATGATATAAAGATAGTAGTGATAGCTGTAATGTTGATAATGACGATGATGGTGATGATGATGATCAGGAGGAGGAGGAGGAGGACGATAAGGATGACGATGATGATAATAATGATGATGATAAGGAGGAGGATTATGATGATAATGATAATATGAATGAATAAATAAAAGCCAAAATCAACAATCTGAACAGGAAACGCACAGATCAGGAACACGTACGGACTAATATCTCCCTTGGGTTGCTAAGGCGTCGCGTAGTCGAAACATCATTACCACTTCGCTGCTCATCACATCTGACGTCACTCAAACAATGACGTCAAACACTGTGTCAGCATATCAAGGGTGTTTTGTAGGTCGTGACGTCACAGGATGCGAGTCAGAGCCAATGAATGCCATGCATGCAGTAAACATGACGTCACAGAAGAAAGCTATGACGTGTCAAGGTACTTCACCCAATGAGGAAGCCCGCGGAGGAAACCGTGACGTCATCCGCGGTGAGACCAACCAATAGGGAAGTTCCAAAAGGGGAAACGTGACGTCACGATCGGAAGCCCAGCTGATAGACACGCGCTTGTGAGAAAGAATACGTCAAGCACATTAAAAATTGGCAAAGTTTACAGATTTTGAAGGCAAGCATCCACCGGAGAGGCACGATCTTGCATAAGGGTGTTTATAAATAGTCTCTGTCAGCGAGAATGCACGGTGTCTTGTGCAATATGTCTTGGCAACAGAAAGTGCAGTGGAATGCATCATTAGCTTAGTGGGTGGTTTGCTTGTGTGTTGCGATCGCCTTTGTTATTGGTGTTTGTTTTTTTTATCTGTTTTTTGTTTTTTTCTTAAATATAACGAACGAGAATGTTAGAGAGAGAGAGGAATAAAATAGAGAGAAAGACAGACAGACGGATAGAAAAGAGAGAGGAAAAAAAAATATAGAGAAAGACAGACAGACAGACAGACAAAAAAGACAGAAGGAAATGGTATGGCTCGACATCAGAGGATAGAGGGCCAAGAGTACCACTACCCCCCCAGCCACCACCCCCACCCCCGCCTTCCCTCCCCTTCAATCCCTCCCTTAACCCCCTTGCCCCCCCCCCCCCCCCCCCGGCCCCCCAGCTGACGTGTCCCCGGGTTATGCAATCTGTCAGCCTGATCTGACACGTGCCAAAGGGGGGAGGGGGGGCGTAGATAATATTAGAAATAAAAGTAAGAGAATGAAATAACTGAAAAAGAATGAAAGAAAAGATAGAATAAATACGGGAAGAACGAAAGAGACATAGAAAGAAAGAACGAAAGAAAGACGGAAAGAATGTAAGAAAGACGGGGAGAACGTAAGAGACATAGAAAGAAAGAACGAATAAAGATGGGAAGAATGTAAGAATGAAAGACGAGAAAGAACGTAAGAGACATAGAAAGAAAGAAGAAAGAAAGACGTGAAGAATGTAAGAAAAGGGGAAAATGAACGAAAGAAAGACAGGAAGAACGTAAAAAAAAGGTAAAAGAAAGAAAGAGAAAAACGAACTAACGAATGAAAGAAAAAAAGACGAAAGAAAGTAAGAAAGAGAGGAAGAATGAACGAAGGACAAGAAAAGAAAAAGATCAAACACGTTCTCGAGTTTCATAAGGGATTTAGACAGATCTAAAATAGCAGCAGTTGGCAGAAGGAAGAGTAAAAAAAAAAAAAAAAAGAAAGAATAAAAAAAAAGATAAAGAAGAAGAAAAAAATAAAATAAGATAAAAAATAAAATAAAATTAAAAAAAATGGTTAGTGATGTTACTATAGGAACCCAGGTGAAGAAATTAAAGGGGTCTGAGAAGGGCTTAAAGAGGCCAGAGAAGGGGTGAAAAGGGACAGAGAAAAGGTTTAAAGGGGCCAGAGAAAGGGGTGAAAGGGGCTAGAGAAAAGGTTAACAGGGGTTGAAAGGGGCAGGAGGGAAGAATGAAAGGGGCTAGAGAAAGGTTGAAAGGGGACAGAGAAGGGATGAAAGGGGCTAGAGAAAGATTGAAAGGGGCCAGAGAAAGTTTAAAACGGAGTAAAAAAGAAAATTTTGAAAGGGGCCAGAGAAAAAAAATGAAAGGGGCTAGAGAAAGGTTGATAGGGGACAGAGAAGGGCTGAAAGGGGCCAGAGAAAAAAAATGAAAGGGGCTAGAGAAAGGGAAAGGGGCCATAGAAGGGGCTGAAAGGGGCCGGAGAAAAGAATGAAAGGGGCTAGAGAAAGGTTGAAAGGGGCCAGAGAAGGGTCTGAAAGGGGCCAGAGAAAATAATGAAAGGGGCTAGAGAAAGGTTGAAAGGGGCCACAGAAGGGGCTGAAAGGGTCCAGAGAAAAGAATGAAAGGGGCCAGAGAAAGGATCATTTTGTTGCTCCCT
>NW_020869833.1:397179-414679 GCF_003789085.1 Penaeus vannamei | reverse complement strand
ACATTTCCTGGCGAATGCAATTGAAAACATTCCCAGCTTTTGGCGAGTGTTTGCAAACCCTGTTATGATTCCAGAAAAAATAATCTGGAATTACAGAGTGATCTCTCTGTGACTGCATGACGATTATCCCTTTTAAGGAGAGAGAGAGAGAGAGAAAGAGAGAGGAGAGAAGAGAGGAGAGAGAGAGAGAGAGAGAGAGAGAGAGAGAGAGAGAGAGAGAGAGAGAGAGAGAGCAGAGAAGAGAGAGAGAGAGAGAGAGAGAGGAGTGTGAGGAATGAGGCATTTGGTCCTTTTGTCGCCTTCTCTCTCTTCTCTTGAATTTTCTCTCTCTCTCTCTTATCTCTGCATCTCTGTCTCTATTTACATTCTCTCATCTGATCTCTCTCTGTCTGTTTCAATCTCTACTTTCTCTCTCTCTTTTAATCTCTACTAACTCTTCTCTCCTCTCTCTTACTTGAATTTCTCTATTCTATCTATCATCTATCTATCTCTGCATCTCTGTTCTTTACCTACATCTCTCTTTCCTCTCTCTCTCTCTCTCTCTCTCTCTTTCAATCTCTAACTTTCTCTCCTCTCTCTCTCTGTCCCTTGAATTTCTCTCTCTAATCTATCTATTTATCTCTGTATCTCTGTCTCTATCTCATCTCTCTATTCCTCTCTCTCCTCTTTCAATCTCTACTTTTCTTTCCCTCTCTCTCTTTCAATCTCTCTTTTTTTCTCTCTCTCTCTTTCTCTCTCAATTCTCTACTTTCTCCTCTCTCTCTCTCTTTCAATCTCTTACTTCTCTCTCTCTCTCTCTCTCTTCAATCTCTAACTCTCTCTCTCTCTCTCTCTCTCTCTATCTATCTATCTCTCTATCTCTCTTCTCTCTAACTTCTGCATATCCTCTCTTCCTCCCTTCCGGTTGTGCGGTAAACACCTTCAAGATTCTCTTCCAAACTCTTTCATTTTCTTATAAGTTCTTCCTTTATCTTCTTAAGACCAGGTTCCACCCGCCAGACCCAGCTGTTGTTCCTCAGGCTTCTCGAACCGCCCGGCTTCCGCTAAAGGTCATACTCCAGAGACACTCCAGCTGGTCGTCAGTTAGCTTGGCTTCAAAAACGGCTTTAATGGCTTTTTGTGATTACGTAAAATAATATTTACTGAGTTATTTGGAAGGTCTGAATTTGTACATTACCGTCTTGTCGTTCTGAAAAGAAAATGGAAACAAAGAACCTACAAGGTCTTTCACCTCTTGTTCCCTTTACACTGCGCTTCGGGGCCTGTTCGTAAGGGCGAGAATCCCTAGTTATAAAGATGTGGTCCTGGAGTCTCTCTCGTTACCTGTTGTCTTTGTCGTCTTTTTTTCTGTTACTCAGTTCTCTTCCTTTCTCTCAAATCCTCATTTCTGCTGTACTATTTGTGATCAATTTCTAGTTGAGCATATGTACATTCCAGTACTAGTATAATAATAATGTTTAATAAATAATGATAGTAAATAATTATAATAATTAATGATAATAACATAGTATGAATGGATAACAATAGATATTAATAATAATATGATTTATAACCTCTATTACTGAATAATAAAAATGCCTAATGGATTATAATGATATGATATATTAATAATATGGTATGATTATAAAAATAAAATAAATTATTATTAATAATTAGACAATAATAAAGATATATAATATTAAAATAAATCAAATAAAATAAATAATTAATGATAATGATATTGATAACCCTAATAATTATGATAATGAAAATTATAATAAAACACATAATAATAATTATATAATATAATTAATAATAATAATAAGTAATAATAATTAAAATAATAATAATAATAATAAATATAATAAATGTAATTAATAATAATAATAATAATAATAATAAGAATGAATAATGTTAATACATCAATAGCAGCCAGTGACACGAACTTTTACGAGCAGCAAACACTAAACACCACCCGTCCATTGTATATAAATTTTAATCGGTTACACTACTTGCAAATTCATACCCGGACACACTCTAAAAAAAAAAAAAAAAAAAAAAAAAAAAGAAAAAAAAAAAAAAAAAAAATACAGTGCAATTAAACGTCAAGGAAATAAGACGCAAATCCTTAACCGGAAGAAGAGTTAGAGGTTTATACAAGAAAGAGAAAACCGACACTTAAGGGAAGCGAGACAGAATCTACTTCTGAGGCAAAGTAGAGTGCAGTTTTTTTTCGCGAGTACTATGCTGCTATCGCTTTTCGTTCATATCGTTATATCGGGTCATTTCGTTTGTTTTTTTCCCTCTCCGTAACGGATAACTTACGATAAAGAGGGATATTTTTGACCTGTGACCTTGCGTGGCCTTAGGTTTAGGAGGTGAAGGAATTGGTTTATGTGAATATTCTCAGACTGAAGCGCCAGAGTTTTTTGTTTTTCGTTTTTTTTCTGGTTCTGTTTTCTTGTTTTTTTTTTATTTGACTTTCAAGAAGTGAAAAGTTTTGTTTTTTCTGGTTGTATTTCTTGCTTTATTTTTATTTGACTTTCAAGAAATGAAAATGCTGGCAAGTTGGTCACATGGAGTCAGATGGAAACATATTAACTATAACTCAAACTACGTGTTATGCAAAGAGATTTTTAAATTGAAAGTTCACGATGGAGATAGTTTACGTGAATTCGCATTTTTTATAATAATTTTCTAAAAAATACGCACATGCTCATACGCTTACAAATAACAGCTGTTCTCGCTCTCATATAGCCGTACATGAGCACCTGTTCGAAGATTGATATAAGTATGATCTGTATTTTAAACCAAAATACTGAATGTGTTGATAGTCAGAACTGTTTATTAAATGTTACATGTTGCCACACAGAAAAGCCAGCCACACCAGCAAAGGCTTCAGAGTTCTTAATCATCAACGCCAAGTAAGTGAAATGTGGTGGGATTCCCCGTAGAGTTATGTCCATTGTCTATTCTGTGGTACGGAATTTTGTATCTGATCTAACTGCGACAAATCTATCATCCTTCTTTTCTGGTCTATTACGCTGTCCCCGCTTTTAGTTCTATTTCATCTCTTCTCATTTTCCCTGCATCTAAAATGAGATTTTACTACATTATTTTTATAAGAGTAAAAAAAAATAATAATAATAAATTGAGTAAGAGAGGAAGAAACCGATAGGAAAAGTGTGGAAAATAGAGCAAATAATTCGACAGCAAAGAGCGAGAGATGGTTTTAGAGGATAGCGCAGTGAAAGGGAGACAGAGATATATTATGATAAAGAGGAAACGGCCAGGGTTTAGAGAGAGAGAAGCGAGGAAGGCAAATGTCACCGGCTAGAAGGTTCACATGAAATTAAGGAATCTCCACAGTATCTTAGATTATGAAAAATGTTAGATACTGCAACATGGGACTTTATTTTCCTTAGATTTCAAAACCCTATAAAACAAATCTACCCCAAGAAGAAAAACAAAATCAAATCTGCTGAAATACATTCGAACATTCCTTAGATTTCAGAACCCTATAAAACAAATCTACCCCCCCCCCCCAAAAAAAAAAAAAATCAAAGAAGAGGAAGAAAAAATCAATACTGAAATACATTCGAACATTCCTTAGATTTCAAAACCCTATAAAAACAAATCTACCCCCCCCCCCCAAAAAAAAAAAATCTATCCCGAAGAAGAGGAAGAAAAAAATCAAATCTACTGAAATACATTCGAACATATCTTTACCTTTTACCATAGACCACAATCCCTCCAGTCCATAACATGTCTCTCTCTCTGTCCCCGTACCCGTCACATCACATCACATCAAACCTTTTCCTATGACGTCCAGTTTCTGAAATATTCCCGGAGGTGGACGAGATCCTCCGAACCCAAATATAATCAACGTGCATAAAGGTTCCCAAGCAAGGGGCTGGAATGATTGAGTGTTTGATCGTTGCATGTCGATAATTGCTTGCAGGGTGAGAGGCAGAGTGTGCAGGTTAAGGGTATCATGGACCCCCTTTCACAACTTTTCTGTATCTCTCTTATCTCCTGCGTGTTGTTATATCAATTATCGCTGCTCAGGAGCAATAGTTAAAAAAGATATCAATAGTTTATAGATAGGTTATCTTAGATATCGCTCTTGATTGTCTGTGTGTGTTTCTTTGTCTATTTTCTTGTGCTTTTGTAAGGATTTTCTGTATCTCTCGTATCTCCTGCGTGTTGTTATATCAATATTAGTCGCTGGTAAAATTTGAGTCAGGAAGCACTAGTAAAAGATATCAATAGTTGTCTCTATCTACATCTCTATCTCTCTATCTCTATCTCTATTTCAATCTCTTACTTTCTCTCTCTCTCTCTCTCTCTCTCTCTCTCTCTCTCTCTCTCTCTCTCTCTCTCTCTCTCTCAATCTCTAACTTTCTCTCTCTCTCTCTCTCTCTCTCTCTTTCTGCATATCTCTCTCTTCCTCCCTTCCGGTCGTGCGGTAAACGCCATCAAGATTCTCTTCCAAACTCTTTCATTTTCTTATAAGTTCTTCCTTTATCTTCTTAAGACCAGGTTCCACCCGCCAGACCCAGCTGTTGTTCCTCAGGCTTCTTTGACCGCCTGGCTTCCGCTAAAGGTCACACTCCAGAGACACTCCAGCTGGTTTCGTCAGTCTAGCTTGGCTTCAAAACGGCTTAATGGCTTTGTAATTATGTAATAATATTTACTTGAGTTATTTGGAAGGTCTGAGATTTGTATATTACCGTCTTCGTCGAAAAGAAAATGGAACAAAGAGTCTACGAGATCTTTCACCTCTTGTTCCCTACACTGCGCTTCTAGGCTTGTTCGTAAGGGCGAGAATCCCTAGTTTAAAAGATGGTCCTGGAGTCTCTCTCTACCTGTTGTCTTTGCCTCTTTTTTTCTGTTACTCAGGTTCTCTTCCTTTTCTTCCTTCCTTCTCGCTGTACTATTTTGTGATCAATTTCTAGTGAGCATATGTACATTCCAGTACAATAGTAATAATGATAATAGTAATAATAATGAATAGTAATAATGATAATAATAATGATAATAACCATAATGATGATGATAACAATATTATAATCAACATTTAATATATGCGGTAATGATTTTCCATGATAATAATATGATAATGGATAATAATAGCAATAATAATAATGATAATAATAGTAATAATAATAATAAAAATAATAATAATAACAATGATAATAATAATAATAAATAAATGATGATAAGAATAATAATAAAGTATTAATAAATGATATAATAATAATGATAAGATAATAACAAATAATTATATAATAATAATAATAACAATAATAATAATAATAATAATAATAATAATAATAAATAATAATAATTAATAATAATATAATAATAATAATAATAATAATAATAATAAATATTAATAATAATAAGTAAGAATATAATGAATATAATAGCAGCCAGTGAGCCGACTTACGAGAAGCAAACAGAACACATACCCGTCCAGTATATAAATTTAAATCGGTTACTACTTTGCAAATTCTACCGGAAACACTCTAAAAAAAAAAGAAAAAAAAAAAAAAAAAAAAAACATTAAGCGCAAGAATAAGACGCAAATCCTTAACCGGAAGAAGAGTTAGAGGTTTATACAAGAAAGAGAAAACGAACACTTAAGGGAAGCGAGACAGAATCTACTTCTGAGGCAAAGTAGAGTGCAGGGTTGGGGTTCGCGAGTACTATGTGCTATTGCTTTTCGTATCGTTATATCGGGTCATTTTCGTTGTTTTTTTCCTCTCTGTAACGGTTACTTTACGATAAAGAGGAATATTTTTGACCTGTGACTTGACCTGTGTGGCCTGGTGTTAGGAGGTGAAAGGAATTGGTTTGGGTTTATGTGAATATTCTCAGACTAAAGCGCCAGAGTTTTTTGTTTTTCGTTTTTTTTTTCTGGTTCTGTTTTCTGTTTATTTATTGACTTTTGAAAAGTTTTTTTCTGATTTGACTTTCAAGAAGTGAAAGTTCTTTTTTTTTCTGGTTCTGTTTTCTTGCTTTATTTTTTGATTTGAAGTGAAATTCATTTTATTGACTGAAATGAAAATGATGGCAAGTAGGTCACATGGAGTCAGAAGGAACTATTAGCTATAACTCAAACTACGTGTTATGCAAAGAGATTTTAAATGAAAGTTCACGACGAAGATAGATTAAGTAAATTCGCATTTTTTATAATAATTTCTATAAATACGCATATGCACATACGCTTACAAATAACATCTGTTCTCGCTCTCACACAGCCGTACATGAGCACCTGTTCGAAGATTAATATAAGTATGATCTGGATTTAAACCCAAGAATACTGAATGTGTTGATAGTCAGAACTGTTTATTAAATGTTACATGTTGCCACACTGAAAAGCCAGCCACACCAGCAAAGGCTTCAGAGTTCTTAATCATCAACGCCAAGTAAATGAAATGTGGTGGGATTCCCCGTAGAGTTATGTCCAATATCTATTCTGTGGTACGGAATTTTGTATCTGATCTAACTGCGACAAATCTATCTTTTTTCTGGTATTACGCTGTTCCCGTCTTTAGTTGTATTTAATCTCTTCTCATTTTCCCTGCATCTAAAATGAGATTTTACTACATTATATTTTTAAAAGTTAAAAAAAAAAAAAAAAAAAAAAAATAGAGTAAGAGAGGAAGAAACCGATAGGAAAAGTGTGGAAAATAGAGCAAATAATTCGACAGCAAAGAGCGAGAGAAGGTTTTAGAGGATAGCGCAGTGAAAGGGAGACAGAGATATATTATGATAAAGAGGAAACGGCCAGGGTTTAGAGAGAGAGAAGCGAGGAAGGCAAATGTCACCGGCTAGAAGGTTCACATGAAATTAAGGAATCTCCACAGTATCTTAGAGTATGAAAAATGTTAGATATTGCAACATGGGACTTTATTTTCCTTAGATTTCAGAACCCTATAAAACAAATCTACCCCCAAGAAGAAACAAAATCCAAATCTACTGAAATACATTCGAATTTCCTTAGATTTCAAAACCCTATAAAACAAATCTAACCCCCCCCAAAAAAAAAAAAAAAAAAAATCTAATCTAAAATACATTCGAACATTCCTTAGATTTCAGAACCCTATAACAATCTACCCCAAGAAAAAAAAAATCAAATCTACTGAAATACATTCGAACATATCTTTACCTTTTCCCATAGACCACAATCCCTCCAGTCCATAACATGTCTCTCTCTCTGTCCCCGTACCCGTCACATCACATCACATAAAACCTTTTCCTATGACGTCCAGTTTCTGAAATATTCCCGGAGGTGGACGAGATCCTCCGAACCCAAATATAATCAACGTGCATAAAGGTTCCCAAGCAAGGGGCTGGAATGATTGAGTGTTTGATCGTTGCATGTCGATAATTGCTTGCAGGGTGAGAGGCAGAGTGTGCAGGTTAAGGGTATCATGGACCCCCTTTCACAACTTTTCTGTATCTCTCTTATCTCCTGCGTGTTGTTATATCAATATTAGTCGCTGTTATCTGAATCAGGAAGCACCAGTAAAAGATATCAATAGTTTATAGAATTAGGTGTATCTTAGATATCGCTTCTATGATCGTCTGTGTCTGTTTCTTTGTCTATTTTCTTGTACTTTTGTAAGGATATTAATTTTTTCTTGAAATGCGCTTAATGAAATCTTAATTGAAAGTTCTTAATGGATTTAGTGAATATGATATTTGTGATTAGAGTCGATGTAAGTATTCTTCTTGAGGTAGCAATGTAAAAAAGAGATAATAAAGGAATAGATTATAATTGATGAATAGGTAATCGGATAAACTAAAGAATTAATAGATAAATAAAAACACTCTCTGAATAGATGGATTATAATTAATGAATAGGTCAAAATAAACTAAAGCACTGATAAATAAATAAGAAAACACACTCTGATTAAATGAATTAGAAATGAATAAGTAAACAGATAAACATAAGAACAAATATTAATAAATAGATAAATAAACACTCTCCGATTTTGCTTATTTTCACCATCTATAAGAAAATAAACACCTTTGCAATGGGGTTTATCTTTCGCAACTTGCACGTCCTCAAACAGGAAGGAAAAGCATTTTCTAATATGCAATTCCCAAAACATTCCTAACTCCAGGCGAATGCTTGCGAACCCGGTCATAATTCCAAAGAAAAATCTGGAATATCAGAGTGATCTGATTGTAACTTTTGATCGGTTGTTGTTCACAGGGAAATGATCTTGGCTGATGCTGCTTTTGGCTCCTGTCGCTGTCTCTTTTCTCTTCCCTTGAATTTCTCTTTTTTTTCCTTTCAGTGGTTTTGTGTATGTTATTGTGGTTCTTTGCCAGAAAATTTTCAACTTTCATTTTTTTTTCTTTATCTTCCGCCTTTGTCTCTTCTCTACCGACAGACAGACAACAGACACAGACACAGATATAGATACAGACAGACAGACAGATTACAACAGACAGAAGACAGAGAGAGGACAGAGACGGAGACAGACAAACGAAGAGAGAGAAGAGAGACAGGACAGACGACAGATAGACAGACAGAGACAGACAGACAGACAGACAAACAGAGAGAGGACAGAGACGGAGACAGAAACAGAACGAAGAGAAAGGAGAGAAAGAGAGAGAAACTGACAGAGACGAAGACAGACAGACGGAGAGAGCAAAAGAGAGAGAGGTGGGAGATAGAGAGACAGGCAGACAGAGACAGAAGAAGAGAGACACAGAAACAGAAAAGAGAGAGAGAGAAAGACGAACAGAAGAAATAAGACGGAGACCTTTAAAGTCTGAGTCAACTTCAAGAATTTCCCACAATAAGGGAATCTTGGAGAAGTCAGGAACACCCAGAATGTTTAAGTCAGTGTCATATTTCTTAGATATGAAATATGAAGGAAGGAAATTAATTTATCGAAACAGATAGCTACTCTATAATGTTAATGGTTAATGGTAGGGTTCCAAAGCGAGGCAAATATGCTATTCAAAGATCAAATAGCAATATAGAAAGATATAAGTAAAAGGGTTAAGTGTTTTAGGTCGAAAAATAACACATACAACACACTACAGCGAATTAGAGACATACATACATGAGCGTGCGTGTGTAAGTATTTCGTAAGTGTACACACACACACACACACACACATAAGCTCAATCTATATTGGACAAGACTAAACCGACTCCTTTCACTAATTTGTCAATTCCTGCATCTATGACCCCTACAGAAATCCAATTTTAGGAATATTCAGAATGGACGAATGCCTCCAAAACCCAGAAGTGATCAAGGTGCATGGCGATTGCAACCAAAAGGCTGGAATTATTGAGTGTTTGAGAGTAACTGCACGACGAAAATTACTTACAGGGAGAGAAAGAAAGAGTTTAGGATGTTGCAGTCCGTCCCTCTTTCTCTTTTTTTTATCCTTATCTCTTCTCTTCCTTCCTATCTTTGCTTTTCTTTTGTTTATTTTTCTTTCCTGGTAGTTTCTCCATCAATGCTAGAAGGAATGTATTGGTTTGTTATGTGTGGTTAGGTGAGTTCGTACGTAAGTGTGCGTGTGTGTGTGTGTGTGTGTGTGGTCGTGTGTGTGTGTGTGTGGTGTGTGTGTGTGTGTGTGTGTGTGTGTGTGTGTGTGTGTGTTGTGTGTGTGGTGTGTGTGTGTGTGTGTGTGTTACGTGCGTTCCTCCCTGCGTACCGTGGTGTGTGTGGTGTGTACGTAGGTGCGTGTGTCTTGTGTGTGTGTACTTAGGTGTGTCTTTTGAGTGGTTGTAACGTAGGGTTTGTCTGTGTGTGTGCTGTACTTAGGTGTGTTGTCTTTGTGTATGTGTGTACGTAGGTCGTGTGGTCTGTATGTGTGTTACGTAGGCGTGTGTCTTTGTGTGTGTGTGTACGTAGGTGTGTGTCTTTGTGTACGTAGTATGTGTCTTTGTAGTTCCATATTTATTTGTATTACATTACCTAATATCTATATCTATTATATGTTTATTATATTATTATATTATCCATATTTATATATACATAAATACACCCACTTACCAAACGCCAAAACGAAACACAAAAATTCCCACGCCTTCCCCTGGCGCACTGCTGGCTTTCCCACCCACACCCTTCCTGGCACTCCCTGGCACTCTTCCTCCTCCGCTGGCTCGAGTGCCGCAGTAAAGCATTAAACGGCGTCACGGCTGGATGGAGAAGAGGGATAAGGCTGGCGAAAGGGATAAAGGGTTGGATAAAAGAGAGAGAGGAGAGGGAGAAAGAAGGAGATGAGGAAGATGGGTTGTAAGATAAGGGGATAGGAAGAGGGAGGAGGGAGGGAGAGAGAGACAAAGTGAGATAAGGAGAGAGAGAGAGAGAAGAGAAAAGAGAGGAGAGAGAGAGAGAGGGAGGGAGAGAAGAGAGGGAAGGAGAGAGAGAGAGAGAAGAGAGAGAGAGAGAGAGAAAGGGGGAGAGAGGGGGGAAACACAGACAGACAGACAGAGAAAGAGAGAGAGAGAAGAAGAGAGAAGAGAGAGAGAGAGAGAGAGAGAGAGAGAGAGAGAGAGAGAGAGAGAAGAGAGAGAGAAGAGAGAGAAGAGAGGAGAGAGAGAAGGAAGAGGAGGAAGAGAGGGGGAAAGAGAGAGGGAAAGAGGGAGAGAGAAAGAAAGATAGAGAGAGGAGAAGAGAAAGACAGACAGACAGACAGAGAGAAAGAAGAGAGAGAGAGAGAGAGAGAAGAAAGGAGGGAGATAGAGAGACATGCAGAGAGAGAGGGGGAAACACAGACAGACAGACAGGGAAAGAGGGAGAGAGAGAGAAGAGAGAGAGAGATGAGAGGAGAGAGAGAGAGAGAGCAGAAGAGAGGAGAGAGAAGAAGAGAGAAGAGAGAGAGAGAGAGAGAGAGAGAGAGAGAGAGGTTATCTAATAGTGGATTTGAAAAGCCCTTTTGTTCAATATAATCATGTGAACAAGTGTTCTATTTGCCTAGTTTATGAACATCTTTATCATCTTTATCATTTCAGTTAAAATAGCCAAGTTTATGCTTAAACACATTATAAATGAATGCTTTCAAGTTTTATGAAAATAAGATTGATATAATACTAATTTCTTTTACATATCTAAGCACCTAAAGCATTTACAAATTATCATTTATTCTTTTAAAAAGTGCCTTTAAGTATATTTTCCGTCGTGAAGGATATAAAAATTCCTAGGCTATTTTAGCTGTTATAAGCTTATACTTAAGCTCATCAAGTATTCATTTCTTTAAGTGTGAAAATACTTAAATAAAAGTAAGAACGTATAACATAAGAATCATGATCATTATTGTTATTATTGTTATTATCATTTTTGTCTTTTGTTGTTATTATTGCTATCGTTATCATTACTGCTACTAATATCATTACAATTGCTATTATAATTGCTGTTATTATCAGCATTATCATTATCATATTCACTATCATCATTACAAATATTGTAATCATTATAATGATTATCATTAATATCATTATCATTATCATCATCTTTATTCTCCTCCTCCTCCTTATTACCATTACTATTACCGTAATTATCATTATCATTTTTATCTCTGATGTGTGTGTGTGTGTATGTGTGTGTGAGAGGAGTGTGTTTGAGTGTGTGTGTGTGTGTGTGTCTGTGTGTGTGTGTGTGTGTGTGTGTGAGAGAGAGAGAGAGAGAGAGAGAGAGAGAGAGAGAGAGAGAGAGAGAGAGAGAAGAGAAGAGAGAGAGAGAGAGAGAGAGAGAGAGAGAGAGAGAGGAGAAGGAGAGAGAGAGTTTGTGTGTGTGTGTGTGAATGAGTGAGTGAGTGAGTCTGTGTGTGTGTGTGTGTGTATGTGTGTATGAGAAAAAAGAGAGTGTGTTTGTGTGTGTGTGCATGTGTTTGTATGTATTTATTCTCTTATGATATTGTTATCGTAATATAGATAAACAGAAATGAGTTGCTCCTCTTATTTAACGAAAAAACTTTCATGCTCCTTCATTAACGCATCATCAGTCTAATCTACAGCGAACGTCGAGCCAGGAACAGCCTTTCAAAACTTCTCCAAGTTGGAGTGGTAGTTTCATTTCCTTGGGAATGTCATGTGTGTGTGAGTGTGTGTGTGTGGGGGGGGGGGGGGTGTTGTGTGTGTGTGTGTGTGTGGAGAGGTGTGTGTGTCAGTGTGTGTGTTTTGTGTGTGTGTGTGTTGTGTCAGTTTGTGTGTGTGTGTGTTTGTGGGTGTGTCCTTGGTGTGTTGTTCTGTGTGTGGGCGGGGAGGGTGTGTCTGTGTGTGGTGTGGTGGGGGTGTGTAGGGTGTTTGTTATGTGTGTTGTGTGTGTGTTTGTGTGTGTGGGAGTGTGTGTGGATGTGTGTGGTGTGTGTGTGTGTGTGTGTTTCTATGTGTGTTTGTGTGTGTGTGTGTTTGTGTGTGTGTGTGCGTTTGTTTTGTGTGTGTGGGAGGTGTGAGTGTGTGTGTGTGTGTGTGGTGTGTGTGTTGTGTGTGTGTGTGTGTGTGTGAGTGTGTGTGTGTGTGTGTGTGTGTGTGTGTGGTGTGTGTGTGTGTGTGTGTGTGTGTCGTGTGTGGTGTGTGTGTGTGTGTCTGTGTGTGTATGTGTGTGTGCTTTGTGTGTGTGTGTCATGTGATATGTGTGTCAGTATGTCATGTAGTGTTTGCGGTGTGTAGGTGTATTATTGAGTATGAAGTACTCTGCCCTCAAACTATGTGCTCAAATACGACTTTTGATACACAGAAAGCTCTATAACTCGAGAACATGAGGTTGCAGCATAGCAGTCACATTATTACGATTCCCGAAGGAGTGGCTGGTCAAACTTTCAGGACTTTTCCCTCGGGTAATCAAACAGGTTCTGTAGACCGGGTCTCAAAATGGAGAAGAAGAAAAAAAAAAAAGCGGAAAATGTGAAAGAAAAAAGGAGGATTGTAAATAGGATATTATTTTTTATTTTTTTTATTATGAAAAAAAATATTTGAATCGATAATATTCTTATGGCTTGTC
Organism: Penaeus vannamei; assembly: GCF_003789085.1. NCBI lineage: Eukaryota > Metazoa > Arthropoda > Malacostraca > Decapoda > Penaeidae > Penaeus > Penaeus vannamei. The sequence continues at coordinate 401,715 of NW_020869833.1, read as the reverse complement.
TGTTCCTTTTCGTCGTTTATGATAACAGCAAAATATGACTGATAACAGAGCTCTGCAAACCGTTGCATCATCTGAAAGGACACTTAAGGCCCTAAAATCTGCTCGTCATCATCTTAATTATCTCACCTATCTAAAGACGGAAATATTATTTCCTCTTCCCTGAATAACCTCTGCCAAAGGTTGAAATGCATATTTTTACCATGATAAGGCTGAACATTATGATAAGAAAAAAATAATAATAATAACAGCAGCATCAGCAATAATGATAGTGATGATAATAATAAAGATAATAATGACAACAATAATGATGATGATGATGATGATAATGATAATGATTACGATGATGATGATGATGATAATAATAATGATTACGATGAAGATGATAATAATGAATATAGAAATAATAATAACAACAATAATAACGAAATAAAATAAATTTCCCCATCCCAGAGAACCCCCCACCCAAACCAACACAGTCAAAACATCCCCCACAAATCGCCATGCAACACAAAATACTTACCTACGTATACACCAACCCTAAAATTGCTCTACTTTCGCTACGTTTTGGTGTCTCTCTCTCTCTCTTCTCTCTCTTCGCTTTATGACTCCTGCAGACGCCCAAACGATTCCTAAAATCCAATTCCCAATATATATTCCAAGCTCGTGGCCGAGTGCTTCCATAGCCCTGTATAATCAAGACACTCAAAGGTTCCGAATAAAAGCGATTGATACTGAGTGTCAGACTATAAGTGCAAGGCGGTTAATTGTTAAAGGGTGAGGGAAGAGGGAGAGGGAGAGAGAGACGAGATGGAGAGGAGAGAGAGAGAGGGAGAGGGAGAGAGAGATGGAGAGGGAGAAGAGAAGAGAGAAGATGAGAGAGAGAGAGAGAGAGAGAGAGAGAGAGAGAGAGAGAGAGAGAGACGAGAGGAGGAGAGAGAGAGAGAGAGAGAGAGCGAAGGGGAAGAGGAGAAAAGAGAGAGAGAGAGAGAGACGAGAGAGAAGGTGGTCTTGTGTGAGGATGTTGGTGAGAGGGAGGGAGAGAGAGAGAGGGGGGGGGTGGAGAGAGAGAGAGAGAGAGAGTGAGAAATAGAAGAAGAGAGAGAGAGATGGAGAGAGAGATGGAAGAGGAGAGAGAGAGGGAGAGAACAGACTGACAACAGACGTAGAAGGCCTGTAGGGTTCCACCTTCTGATCCCTTTTCCCCTTCCTCCCTCTCTCCCTTTATCTATTTCCCTCTTTTTCAGCATTTCTATCGCCTAAGCTCTGCCTCTTCTCTCCACTTCAGGTCTTCGTTATTTACTTTCTTATACTTTCCTCTCTTCTCTCCTTCTTTCTCTATCTCTCACAATGATCTCCCCAACGTTCCTCCCTCTTTCTCCACCCTTTCCATTCCTTCCCAAATTCCCTTTCCCGGCGTCGTCAGCGAGGGCGAGCGAGAGCGAAGGTGCCAGCGAGTGCCAGGGCCGGGGATGGGGGGGGGCGGGGCGGACGGAGAGCCAAAGAGTGCCAGCGAAGGGGCTTGGGAGAGCGCCGAACGAGCCCTGCAGGAGAGAGAGAGAGAGAGATTGAGAAGAAGAGAGAGAGAGAGAGAGAGAGAGAGAGAGAGAGAGAGAGAGAGAGAGAGAGAGAGAGAGAGGAGAGAAGGAGAGAAGAGAGGAGAAGAGAGAAGAGAGAGGGAGAGAGAGAGAGAGAGAGAGAGAGAGAGAGAAGAGAGAGAGAGAGAGAGGAGAGAGAGAGAGAGGAGAGAGAGAGGAGAAGGAAGAGAGAGGATTGAGCAGAGAGACAGAGAGAGAGAAGAAAGAGAGGGAGAGAGATGAGGAGAGAGAGAGAGAGAGATGAGAGAGAGAGAGAGTAGAGAGGCAAGGCGAGCGAGGGAGAGAAGGAATGAGCGAGGACTCAGTCTATAAGGGGTATGACGTGACGTACATTGGCTGTGACAGGAAGAATAATGATAATAAGAGAGATACACACAGACAGACAGACAAACAGACAGACAGAAAGAGATATACATACATACAGACAGACAGACAGAGACAGACACAGACAGACAAACAAACAGAAACAGAGACCTACGTACAAAATATGTACTTCTTCAGGAGACAGACGAAGGAGATGCCAGGAAGCCCTTGGGACTGAGGGAACTGTAGAGGAGATGAGAGTAGGATAGATGTTAAAAGAGAGGAAGAATAATGATAATAAGAGGTGGAGGAAGAGGAAGTACAAAAAGAAGAGGAAAATGAAGGAGAAGAGGAAGAGGAAAAAGATGAAGATGATGAAGTAGAAAGAGAAGAAAAAGGAAGAAAGTAGATAAAAAGAGAGAGGAAAAGAGAAAGGCGGAAGAGAAAGAAGAAGTAGATGAACAGGCAGATAAAGAAGAAAAAGAGGAGGAAGAAGAAGTAAATGAACATGTAGATAAAAAAGAAGAAGAAGAGAAGGAGGAAGAACAAGTAGAATAATAATAATAAAAAGCAGAAACAGATGAAGAAGAGGAAAAAAAGAAAAAAGTGAAAAAAAGGAGGAAGAAGGAGAAGAAAATGAAGAAAAAGAAGAAAAAAAACAGTAAAAAAAAAGGAAGAAGAAGAAGGAAACCAATAAACAGAGTCACTTTCCATCTTCCTTGCTGCTTTTTCCGCTTGAATAAGCTCCTCCCTGCAAGAGAAATGATGCAAGCAAATCGAATGCAACACAGCGCAGCGAAGAAGAGTAAATAGAATATGTGCAAAAAGAGTAATAAAAAGAAAGTGCCGAAAGAAAGAGAAGGGGAGAAAAGAGTAAGAATAAATTATAGTTTCTGTTACCAACGTAAACGGAATATGTGCAAAAAGAGAAATAAAAAGAAAGTGTCGAAAGAAAGAGAAGGAGAGAAAAGAGTAAGAATAAATTATAGTTTCTGTTACCAACGTAAACGGAATATGTACAAAAAGAGAAATAAAAAAAGTGTCGAAAGAAAGAGAAGGTGAGAAAAGAGTAAGAATAAATTATGGTTTCTGTTACCAACGTAAACGGAATATGTGCAAAAAGAGAAATAAAAAAAGAAAGTGTCGAGAGAAAGAGAAGGAGAGAAAAGAGTAAGAATAAATTATAGTTTCTGTTACCAACACATCTCGTAAATATTCTCGACAAATGTTACCCTTTCGAAAGTCACTTTGTAAAGGGACCAAGTATTTTTTTTTCTACTAACTAGAATCTATTGGAAACCATACAAACAATTCCTTAGAAGGAACGTAATCTATCAGTGAGCTCAAAAAGTCTATTTTTTTTCTCTCTATACAAGGCTCTCTCTTATAATGGTAGCGAAGTGCATATACAACCTAGTATTTTAAGCGTCTAAGATTCTAGGTATGAGTGTAAAATGATAATAAAGATCATGATAATGGAATAAATAAAGGAATGAATAGAAACGTTGATATAAAATCGATCAGATAGGTATTAAAATCGTTTCGTATTTTTCCATTTGTTTTACGGTAGTTGTGTGATGATGTCTACTAATTTGTCTAAATCAACATGCCGAGCGGGTGAATTTAATGCTGGAAGTCTAATGCTGTCGGTGCATAGGGGCGAAAATACACAAGGCTTCATTACATTTAGCTTCCGTATGCTATATATCCTGATTCTTGACAAAACCTTCATTACATTTAGCTTCCGTATGCTATATATCCTGATTCTTGACAAAACCTTCTTTACATTTAGCTTCCGTATGCTATATATACTGATTCTTGACAAAACCTTCTTTACATTTAGCTTCCTTATGCTACATATCCTGATTCTTGACAAAACCTTATATAATGTCTTGATAGTCTATTCGGGTTCACAATGATTGATAGAACAAGCATTGGTCACTTCTGCAACAGACTCTGATCTCGTCACCGGTACAATTTTGAGCCTTATTATAGCAACACGTCACTTGATCGATTTAATCTGAAATAGTGATGTTTTATGACACACGAAGAGTAGTTGGGTAATTTTCAGGTAGGAAATGCTGTTGGGTTTGTCAACAGTACTCCTTATTCCTTTTTCCTTGTCCATTTTAATTGATTTTCATCGGATTTTAAGATTTAGTTTTAATTCCATTTGTCACACCCTGCGCCCCTCTACTTCTCACTCCCCCGCCCCTTCCAACTCCCTCCTCACTCCTCACTCCTTCCTCCTGAAATAGAAATATATAAAAAATAATAAAAAAGTAGAAAAAAAATAATGATAATAAAAAAATAAAGAATAACAACAAGCTTTGAACAAGTGCTATTAATCCCGGAAGCGGATGTACTAAAAAAAAAAACAAGGGGGGGGAGGGGGGGGAGGGGGATAATTGGGTACTTGAGCATATCTTCAACTACATACAAAGAAAAAGTCTCTAAGAGAATTTATGTTTTTTCTTCCTTTATCACCTCTTTCTCCTTTCTTGATGTGGGCTGTTCGGATTATTATTTTTTTGTGTGTGTGTTTATTATTATTATTTTTTTATTTTTTTTTATCATCCTTCTACCCGCAAACTGTTTATGCTCATACACTTATATAGAAAATATTAAAACAAGCGAA
>NW_020869833.1:382179-384679 GCF_003789085.1 Penaeus vannamei | reverse complement strand
GGAGGGAGAAGAGAAGGAGAAGCAAAAAAGAGAAGAAAAAGTCTTTTAAAAAATGACATACACAGCACAGCTAAAAAAAAAAAAAAAAAAAAAAAAAGAGAGAGAAGAGAAGAGAAATGAAAAGGAAGAAAAAGAGATATAGTGACAGGAACCAAAGCTGATTCCTTCAAAATCGATTCCCTGTAAACAAGGATCTTGAAGAAGTTACACTCAGGTCACTCTGTAATTCCAAGAACTGGGAATGCTTTGGGAATGGCATGTCGTTCTCTCTCTCTCTCTCTCTCTCTCTCTCTCTCTCTCTCTCTCTCTCTCTCTTCTCCTTTCTCTCTTCTCTCTCTCTCTCTTCTGTCTCTCTCTCCTCTCTCTCTCTCTCTTCTCTCTCTCTCTCTCTCTCTCTCTCTCTCTCTCTCTCTCTCTCTCTCTCTCTCTCTCTCTCTCTCTCTCTCTCTCTTCTCTCTCTCTCTCTCTTTCTCATTCTCTCTCTGTCTTTCTCGCTCTTTCGCTTTCTCGCTCTTGCTCTCTTCCTCATTCTCTCTCTCTCTATCTATCTATCTTCCTCTTTCTTCCTCTTATTCTTGGTCTTCTCCTTTCATCATCTTCTTCGTTTTCTTTTTTTTCCTCCTCCTTTCTTCTTCTTCTTCTTCCTTTTTCAATATTCCTCTTCTTCTTCGCCCTCTTCTCTTCTTTTCTTCCTCCTCTTTCTTATTTTTTTCCTCTTCTTCTCCTTCTGTTAATCATCATTTTTTTTCCTGTTAATTATTCACTTTTTTTTCATTCATTCTTTCGCCATTCTCTTTCTTTCCTTATTTCTTGCAGCTTATGAGAAAGAAGGAAAGAAAAAGAGAGGGAAAGAATACCGATAGAAAGAAAACAGAAAAAAAGAAACTGAAGAAAGAGGAATGACGAGAGGGAGAATAGCGAGACTGAAAAAGGAAACGAGAGATAACGAGAATAAATGACGTAGGGGAGAGGTGAATGAAAAGGGGAATATATATACGAAGAAAGGGGAGAGAAACAGAGAGATAAAAGAAAGAAGGAAGAAGGGATAAAGAAAAAGAACCAGAATAGATTAGCAAAAGGAAAGAAATCTGATGAAAATGCGTTGAAATAATTAAAGCGGGATATTAAGGCGAACGTAGAGAAATATGGAGAAAGAGAGAGACAAAACTGGAGAAGAAAAAGCTCTAGTCTTTGTTTTCTCTTCTCTCACTTTCTCTGTCTGTCTGTCTGTCTGTCTCTGTCTCTCTCTCTCTCTCTCTCTCTCTCTCTCTCTCTCTCTCTCTCTCTCTCTCTCTCTCTCTCTCTCTCTCTCTCTCTCTCTCTCTCTCTCTCTCTCTCTCTACTCTCTCCTTCTCCCCTCTCCTCTCTCACTACTCTGCCCTCTCCTCCCTCCCTCCTTCTCCCTCCCATTCCCTCCACCCCCCTACTCTCTCCTCTCCTCCCCTCCCTCCCCTGCACTCTCCTTCTCTCCCCTCCCTCCCCTCCACCACTCCTCTCTTTCCCTCCCTCCCTCCTTTTCCCCTCCCTCCCACTCCACCCCCACTCCTACTCCCTCCCACTCCCCCTACTCTTCCCCTCCCTCCCAACACTCCACCCCCTCCTCCCTCCCACACACTCCACCCCCTACTCCTCCCTCCCTCCCCTCCCTCACACTCCACCCCCCTACTCTCTCCTCTCCCTCCCTCCCTCCCCTCCTTTTCCCCTCCCTCCCCTCCCTCCCACTCCCCCCCCTCCCCCTCCCCGTCCCTAATTACCTCCCACAGCCTCCTCTATCACAACACGACCCCGCCTCCGCTTGGCGTGCGTCAGGGACCTTCTCGCGCGTTCCTTACGGCCGGATCTTGCAAGCGGTCGCGCCGGCTTAGAGCTGATCCCTCTCTCGGCCGCGGAGGGGAAAGGGCGCAGGGACAAAGCCTCGGGTGAGAGCTGATCTCCGGTGGCTTCGTTTACGGGTTCAGGGAAACCAGATGTCGACATTTGGGATGAAGCAGAGTGGGAAACAGAGAGAGAGAGAGGAATAATGATAATCATTATGTTGAAAATGAGGGGGAAACACAGAGAGAGAGAGGAGTGATAATGATGATGATTATTATGATGAAAATGATTAGGATGGTATTGATAGTGATGAAAAAATAAGGATAATATTGATAATACTGACGGAAAAAAGTAAGAATGTATGTAAAAGTAATGATGATGACGATAATATTAACAATAATTATGATGATGATAATAATAAAAACACTAATTGTAATCATGATGATGATGAAAAGGAATATGATAATGATAATAATGATAATAATAATCCTTATCATAACAATAATATTAACACCAATAACAATAATCGGTAATTTTCTATATTACGTCCGCATACCCGATATCGACGATTTCGGTATCGTTGGACTCCCCTCACTCTCCACATTGCAAATATATAGTTTTTATTGCGCGGAACACCCCCCCCCCCCCCCGTTAGCGACAAACTTGGCCCCGATAGCAGGGGAGG
>NW_020869833.1:372179-377179 GCF_003789085.1 Penaeus vannamei | reverse complement strand
GGAGGAGGAAGGAGAGGGGAAGGAGGAAGGAGGGGGAAAGGAGGAGTGGAGAGAGGAGAGGGGGGAGGAGGAGAGGTGGAGAGGAGGAATAGGAGGAGGAAGGAGGGAGAGTGGAGAAGGAGGAAAGGATGGGAGGGAAGGAGGAAGGAGGAAGGAGGAAGATGGAGAGAGGAATAGGAGGAGAAGGAGGGGGAAAGGAGGAGAAGGTGGAGAGGATGGAAGGAGAGGTGGAGAGAGTGGAGAACTAGGAGGAGGGAAGGAGGCAAGGAGGGGGAAGGGAGAGGTGGGAGAGAGTAGGAAGGACCAGGTCGGTGAAGGAGGAAGGCCGGGGCTGGGGGGGGGGAAAGATGCAGGTGGAGACAATGAGTGATTGAATCCTATACAGATACACAGTAGATAAGCTAGAGACAAATAAACTAAAGTGGTACGAACAAGTGACTCAGGACAGGATCTCTTGTTCTGTACTAATACAGTGATCTGTCTCGTCCAGATCGATGAGTAATGGAAACGGATTTTTCCAGTCACATTAGTACCGGTAATAAAAGTAAGGTAAGTAAAATATAATAAAATAACATAGACATACATATGATCCTAAATCGAAGGAAACGAAGTGACGAGGCGTAAGCTCAATCGTCTCTCCCTCTCTACTCTCTCTCGCTCTATTGGAAAGTTGAAGGAGGAATACGAGAAAAGTGAAGGATGGGGAAGAAAAAGAATGATAGGAGAGTGCCAGTCTTTCGCGGTCTAGGTCTGTGCTCAATAAAGAATCCAACTGCGCGCGCTTTACCCTGCACCCACATGTGGCAATCCCTCTTACCCTTGCATAAGCGGTGGATATATCGCAGTATGATCGTAGAGAGAGACGAAGATAGAGAGAGAGAGAGAGACGAGACTTGCAGAGAGAGAAGACGCAGATCGTAGTACGTACCGAGAGCAAGTGTATGAGAGTACGAGAGAGAAGAGAGATCACAGAGAGATCAAGATGAGAAGAGCAAGATGAGAGATCGGATCAGAGGAAGAGAGAGACGTACGAGCTCGAGAGGATCGAGATTTAAGAGAGAGGAGAGCTACGCTTATGATGACTCAGAGTATGAGTATCGAGAGAGAGAGAAGAGAAGAGAGAGCATGTTACGCAGAGAAGAGAGAGAGAGAGAGAAGAGAGCTAGGAGAGAAGATGAAGAAGAGTGAAAGGAACAGAGCGGAGAGATGAGCGAAGAAAGTGAAAACAGGAGAAGACAGAGAGGAAACGAGAAATTGATTAAATGGAAGGGGAAAGAGCTAGAAAAGTAAAGTGAGATAGAAATAAGAAACAGAGAGAAAAATAAGAACGGTTTGGGAATAACAAGAAAAAAATATGTTTTTGAGATAGAGATAAAGGTAAGGAAAATATTTTAATAAAAGAATGAAAACAAGAGAAGAAACGAAAACGAAGGAGATGGTAAGAGAAAGGTCAAAGATAGAAGGAGAGGAGGAGAACAAAACAGAAAGAAAGAGGTAAAAAAGAGAAGATGAAGAGGAATTAGGAAGAGGGGAGAGAAACGAAGAAGGGAAGGGAAGAGTATAAAATTTAGGAGGAAGGAAGAATGGGGGAGAAGGGAGAGGTGGAGAGAAACATTAAGGAGACGGAGAGGCTGGGAAGGATATATAAAGAAGGTGATGATAAAGATGGAAGAGAAGAAGATAGAGAGAAGTTAGCCTGATAAAGACAGCTAGGAAATATAATGGAGAAATATGGGAGAAAGTAAAGGAGACGAATAAATCGAGAAAAGTACGGTAGAGACCAGATAAATAATAATAATAATAATGATAATAATGATAATAATAATAATAATAATAATAATAATAATAATAATAATAATAATAATAATAATAATAATAATAATAATATAATAATATAATATAATAAATAATATGATAATAATAATAATAAAATAATATAATATAAATAATAGAATAATAATAAATAATAATAATATAATAATAATAATAATAATATAAATAATAATAATAATAATAATAATAATAATATAATATAAAATAATAAAATAATAATAATAATAAAATAGAGAGAAAAAGGGAATAGGAAAGAAAAGAAAAATAAGAAAAATGGAATATTATGAAAGAAAAGAATAATAAAAAATTATAAGAAAAAAGAATATTAAGAAAGAAAAGAAGAAAAAATAAAAAAGAAGATCAAAAATGAAAAGATAAACCAAAAGATAGACATAAAAGGAAAAAGAAATGGTAAATATAGAATTAGAAAGAAAAGAAAATTATGGAGGAAGAGGAGGGAGGAGGAAGGAGAAGGATAAACAAGGAAGAAGGAGGAAGGGAAAAAGGTAGATAAACGGAAAGGGAAGAAAGACTAGGGAAACACAAAACATTGAAAGAAAGAAAAAAAGGGGATAGAAGAAACAGAAGAAGGAGGAGATAGATAGAAATGGAAAGAAAGAAAAAACATTGTCAAGGAAAAAGTGGGGATGAAAAGGAAAACTAAGGAAAAGCGAGAGAATACAAGGGAAAGAATCTGGATGAAAAAAACGAAAGCAAAATAAAGAGAGGAAAATGGAAGTACAAGGAAAAGTAATAAAAGAAGACGAGAGAAATTGGGAAAGAATGGAGTAGAGACAGATGAATGAACAGAGATAGTAAAAGTGTGAATGATGAAACTTTCGAACGTCTTAGATCAAGAAACATATGGAAAAGAATAATCAAATCAGATAATTAAACGGAACAAGAGAAAATGTTAGATAACAAGTGAAGAACAGAAAGCGAAGAGGAGACAGAAGATAATCGTTAAGAAGACTCAACAATAGTTAACTTCACTTAACAAGCAATTATTTCGCTGTACTTGTTAAGGAACTTCACATATCTTGAGATAGAGAGAGAGAGAGAGAGAGAGAGAGAGAGAGAAAGAGAGAGAGAGAAGATAGAGAGAGAGATAGATAGAGAGAGAGAGAAGCTTTGCAGACTAGTATATTAAATTGCCTGAGAGGTTATGAAAGTTCAATATCTAAAAAAAAAAAACTATTTTTCTTCTATTTTTAAAGCAAAGTAGAAAATTAAGGTACTGTTATAAAAAAAAAGAAAAGAAAAAAAAAAAAATATATATATATATATATATATATATATATATATATATATATATATATATATATATATATATATATATATATATTTAATCAATTTAGCTATCGTTAATAAAAATAAAATCTAAGCCCCGAAACATCATAATAATATAAACATTAATCAATAAAGATGGTCAAAGAGAAAAGAAAAAAATGGCATACGAAATTACCTAATACAGCAGGACATAAAATCCTGATATCAAACTACATTAACTCAATTTATTATCGATGTCAATAAGGCACATGGTAGATCACAAACAAAAATACGACCCTAAATCAATACAGAATTTCTTTTAAGGCCAAAATATTACCTATTATGAATACGAAATTGCCCATACGAAATAACCCAATTCAATAGACCAGTCCTAACCTTTACTATTTATATGACCGTGACCATTATAATGATGTCTCAGTGTCTGTTATCTTTTTATATTCAGTTATTACTAGGTATGAATAAGGAAAATGGTCCTAACAGCTATAGGACAAAAATTCCATGGATAGCTTCGATTTTATTGATTGTGAAAAGATTTATTACCTGTAGTACTGTGAGACAAAATGCAATTTAGTTTTAAGTCATAATTTTCATTGGTCGATGGCCCCCTGGAAAGTAAACCATGGCACCTAGATTGCCAACAATCTGCAATAGATTTAGTTTCAGTTCCGTTGGTTAAGATGGATATTCTCTGCTGTGTGTGTGTGTGTGTGTGTGTGTGTGTGTGTGTGTGTGTGTGTGTGTGTGTGTGTGTGTGTGTGTGTGTGTGTGTGTGTGTGTGTGTGTGTAGGTTTAGTTTCAATTCCGTTTGTTGCAATAGATACTTTTTGCTGTGAGATACTGTCTGTTTTATTTTGCTTCTAAATCCCCCCCTGTGTGCAAGGAATGGCCGGGGTGACCATCCACTGGCAGCGCGCAGGATCGAAAGCACGGTCAGCAAGATTCCTAGACCAGCACGTTACCACTGCACTACACAATACACAAACGAAGGAAATACACCCTTATGTCGCCAGCAAAGGCCATGTGCTCCCGGCTCGTCTCAGCAGGTGGTCACTAGGTCCCCCTTGAGGTGATTGCCTCGCCCCCCCCTCCCCTCTCCCCGCAGCTCTCCCTCTCTCTCATTTGCCTTTGTCCTTCTCTCTCTTAGAGGATTTCTTTGTCCGTGTTGGAAGCCTGTCCGTGTTTCTTGTCTTTTCTTATTTTTCTGATTATCTTACTGTGGTTTAGTTTTTTTTTTTTTTTTTTTTTTTTTTTTTTTTTTTTTTTACTGTAATTGTTTTTTTGTGTGTGTGTGTGTGTTTGTGTGTACGTGTGCGTGTGTATGTGCGTGTGCGTGTGTGTGTTTGCGTGTATATGTGCGTGTGTGTGTTTATGTGTTTGTGCATGTGTATGAGTGTGTGTGTGCGTGCGTATACGTGTGCTTGTGCATGTATGTGTGTGATCTGCATGCCTGCTACAATAATATGAGTATAATTATAACACATAATGAGGATGCCGACGGGTAAATAACGTCATTGAGGATAATGAGGATAGGCTCTTTCATGAACGTTATTGCATGGTCATTATTATTGCAAATTTGTGCTGATGCCTCACGCTTCGGTTGCTAATGCCAGTGTTGTCTCTATGATCGGCTGCGCTGGTATCATCGCTATTGTTACTGTTGTTGGTTTTGTTTTAATGTTGTTTTTGTTGTTGTTATTGTTGTTTTTTTGTTTATTGTTTTTATTGTTGTTTTTGTTGTTATTGTTTTTATTGTTGTTATTGTTATTATTGTTTTTATTGTTGTTTTGTTTTTATTGTTTTGTTGTTATTGTTTTACTGTTGTTGTTTTTTGTTGTTATTGTTTTTACTATTGTTGTTTTAGTTGTTATTGCTTTTAT
>NW_020869833.1:347179-349679 GCF_003789085.1 Penaeus vannamei | reverse complement strand
ACACACACACACACACACACATAATATATAATAATATATATATATATATATATATATATATATATATATATATATATATATATACTAATATGTATACACATATAATATATAAATATATATATATAAGTATATATATATATATACATCACATATATATATAGTATATATTATATATATATATACCTATATATTATATATAATATATATATCCTATAATATCATATAATATATAGTATATATATTATATATATATATATTATATATTATAATATTCATATATATAACATCTACTTATACTTATATATCCCTATATATATGTATATGTATATACATATATATTCTTAGTTATCCTTAGTTGAGTGGTCACTCTCATTTTCAGTAATTTGTCTATAAACCATGAAGACATAATTGTTTTAATTATCTGTTTTGAGTGGGAAATTAGTATCATGTTATTAATTGTTCGTAATTGTACCAAAAGTTTGTTTTTTCGCAAAACAAATTGTGCAACTTAAAAAAAAAAAAAAAAAAAAAAAAAAAAAAAAACATGTCTCCCAAAGTACAGATACAATTTTCAAGATTAATTGTGAAGCTACACAGAAAATTATCATAAGAAGGGGTGTCGAAACAGTCATTATCGTAAGAACATTCAATATCAAACAGATCATTATGCTACGGAAGAAATTTTATTTTGGTTTTCAAATCTGTCTCGTTCTGATTCATAATGTCTCGAATAGTTGTTCCGGGATTCATATGGATTCACTGTGAGATCATGATTTTATTCCTGGAATATGCCTTGCAATATTCAGACAAGCCACACATACCCTAAAGTAGTTGGAAAATGAAACAGGGATACCAGCAGTTTCGTAGCATTAACAACTGTATTTCAAGATGTATTGTTGCTTGTGTCAGAATGTTTAGCATGATTTTCTAACGATATTTGTCTGTGTAGCTGTACATATTACAGTGTTGCGTCATCAGTAGGAAACGTGGTAACCTTAATACAGTATTAAAAACTTGAAAACAAATCTAAAATATCTATAATCTATATCACAGGCTCTGAGACTTTTATTCAGTAATGGGACCCAAAATATTTTTTTTTTTCACAAGAAAGTGTATCTTCATTTACTCTAAAACATATTTGCCCGAACAAACAAACTAGAGTAGACGTCTAATTAATAAGCATAAAGCGTTCCTGGCGAAGATAAGTATATTCTAAATACAAATCTATATCCCTTTTGGAATGCTGAGGAACCTACTTTGGAGTCCACGAATTTACAGTATATTATCTATAAAGATATTTGATTCCCGGGGATATCAATAATATCAAAGGTATTGAGATTCAGTGGTAGTAGAGATTAAAATAATACTAGTGATGGTAATAGTAATGATAATAATACGTATGGATATGACCCTGTTAAAAACCAATATCCTTATAAAAGTAACTAATAACATCAACCACACAAACAACACTTAATCACAACAACAACGATAAAGATGAAGATTAAAAAAACACAACAATGAAAACACACTGATACCCCCCCTCCCTCCCCTCCCCCTCCCCCCCCTCCCCCTCCCCATATCACAACAACAGCGATAAAGATGAAGAAAAAAAAAACAACAATGAAAACACACTGATACCCCTCCCCCCCTCCCCCTATCACAGCAACAACGATAAAGATGAAGATTAAAAAAAACAACAATGAAAACACACTGATACTCCCCCCTCCCCCCCTCCCCCCCACCCCCCCCTCCCAACACCTCTTCCTTCCCATTTTCCAAAAGGCTTTGAAAAATCTCGACGGAATTAGGGGAAAACCCCAACCGTGTTTCCTGCTAAACGATCCCTCCTTGATGGTCGCTCTATGCAAATACGAGGGCGGGATCTTGGGCGTGATTGATCCCATTATCATCAGCAGAGTCTGAAGAATCCCCCTCGAGAAACAGCTGTTGTGTTGAGGAAAGCCAGATCCATCAACATTGGCCAAGGGTGCTTCGCTGTGGTCATGGGAGGAAGGTCGTCAAACGGATTCTGTAATAAGGGTGATTTTACAGTCTTAAGATGTCTGTTGTGTCTGTTTATAATATATGAGATGTGGTTTTATTGAATTTACAGTGTTAAGATGTCTGTTGTGTCTGTTTATGATGTATGAGATGTGGTTTTATGGTTTTTTGGCTTGCTGGTTGATTGAGGTGTAATCTATGACATTTTCTGATGATGATTATTATTAATATAGTTATTGTTATTACTAATTTAACCGTAATGATAGTAATGGTGATGATGACGACAACGAGGACATTAATAATAACAGCAATGATAATACTAATAATCATTATTATTTTTTTTTTTTATTGTTATTATTACCATCATCACTATCATAATTATTGCGACCACCAACATTATAGAAGCTCCATACTACGTACAAGGTCGAGGTCAAAGTGCTTCTCAAAGTGAGATAAATCCCCACTAAGACCACCAAGAATTATTAAAAGAAAAAAAGAA
>NW_020869833.1:332179-337179 GCF_003789085.1 Penaeus vannamei | reverse complement strand
CCTCACTCCCCCTCCCTTCCCCTTCCCTCCTCCTCCTTCCTCCCCTCCACTCCCTCTCTCCTCCTCCCTTTCCCCTCTCCCTCCTCCCTCCGTCCTTCGACCCCTCCCTCCTCCCTCTTCGTCCTCCTTCCCCCTCCATTTCCCCTCCCCTCCTTCCTCCTCCTCCTCTTCCCCCTTCGTCCTCCTTCTCCTCCACTCCCATTCCCCTTCTCCCTCCCTTCCCTTCCTCCCCCCCTTCCCTCCTCCCTCCTCCTCCTTCTCCTTCACTTTCCCCCTCTCCTCCTGCCTCCTCCTTCCTCTCCCACTTCCCTCTCCTGTTCCCTCCTTCTCCCTCCCCCCTCCTCCCTCCTCTCCTTCCTTTCCCCCCCCCCCCCTCCCTGGATATGACTGGGGGCGGTAGCATGTAAACAATCTGTGAGGAAGCCCGGTATCTTTTAATCTCAGACGTTATCTTAATCCATCTGCTCTGCAAGTTTGTGTTCAGACTTTGTTTTCTGGTGCCGGGAGGGGGGTGGAGGGGAAGGGGAGGGGGAGGGGATGCACGCGCCATGTAAAATCCATTGGAGTCCTTATTTTATTATTATTATTTATTTATTTTATTTATTATTTGTGTGTGTGTGTGTGTGTGTGTGTGTGTGTGTGTGTGGTGTGTGTGTGAAAATATTACCACTCGTTCCTTCTTCCTCTAAAGTGTGTGTAAGCTTCTTTTTTACATTCCTTGTAAGCAATCATTCATGTACGACTATATATACGAAACGAATGATTTTTAAAAATGCTCAAAAAGATCTGAAATTAATGAATCACAATCCGCTTGTGTAAATGTATGTGAATGATGAAAAGACTCCTTCATCTAGAGAGAGAGAGATCACAGGAAAATTAAATTCCTGAGGATGTCTGAGGTACATCAAAAAATGGTCTCAGCAAGTTGACGATGTGTTGACACTGGCTCTTAAATATTTATGAGTTTACATAAAGTGGGGGTAGCCGCGCCCCTTGAGGATATCTGCTTTTTCTTCCGTACTTTACCTGGCCAACATTTTGGGGGAAAAAGAGCAAAGGCACACATACGCATAGACATACACATACATAGGCACACACACGCACATATGTAGATACACACACCATACATAGATATACACACATAGACATACAGACACATAGGCACACACGCGCATAGACATACACATACATAGGTACACACACGCAAAGTCATACACATACATAGATATACACACATAGACATACAGACACATAGGTATACATACACATAGACATACACACACATAGGTATACATACACATAGAACATACACACACATACATACACACACAGACACACACACTAGACATACACATACACAGGCACACACATCATAGGATACACACACACACATAGACACAAACACACATAGACACATACACAACATACACACACACATAGACATATCACACGACACCATTACATAGACACACAACACACAACATATATACAACGACATACACACACAAAGCATATACACAGACCCACACACAAATAGACACAACACACACACCACCTCTCCCCTCCATCCATCAACAACGTCATTTAACCATAATAACCTTTATACCGACATGCAAAAGACCCCAAGTACCCAACATTACATGCCTGGCCTCCATAATGAAAAGCTATTGTTACTTGGAATATTCTAGTACACATCGCGATCCCAGGTGAAAGTCCATGTTTATCTTAGATATTAAAGGCCACGAGAGAGAGAGAGAGACACACACACACAGTTGTACACGGTAACCTTTGTACACGGGGAACTCGAGCGTGTTCTCCTGCTGAAAATGGTGAAGTTCAGCAGGATTTAGCTTCGGGGAAGAGGAGGAGTGGGGATGGATAAAGGACTGAGGGAAGGAGAGAGGGAGAGAGAGGGGGAAGAGAGAGAAAGAGAGAGGGGTTGGGAGAGTGAGAGGGAGGAAGGAGGGAGGAGGGGAGAAGGAGAGAAAGGGGGAAAGAGAGAGAGAGAGAGAGAGAGACAAAGAGAGGAGACAGAGAAAAACAGATAGAAAGGAAAAGAAAAAGAGAAAGAAAGAAAGTGGAAGAGAGTGAGAGAAAGAGAGAGAGAGAGAAGAAGAGAAAGGAGAGAAAGAGAGAGAGAGAGAGAGAGAGAGAGAGAGAGAGAGAGAGAGAGAAAGATGAGAGAGAGAGAGAGAGAGAGAGAGAGAGAGAGAGAGAGAGAGAGAGAGAGAGAGAGCAGAAGAGGAGAGGAGAGAGAGAACGAGAAATAGAAAGGAACAGAGGAAGAGAAAAGAGAGAGAGAATAAAACATATAGTATAATTGGAATCGAGGACCCAGCCTCCAAATGACTTAGATTCAGACTCAGTCAAAGTCTTCAGCCGTCCCGAGCCCTCTTCCAGCCTTAAGTCCCCACTTGAGAGAATTCCGAACGCCTTGAATATATCAAACAAAAGAAACAAGTCAAAAGGAATTTATTATTTTTACAAGGGATCGATTAAATGGGGAAATATCAGGCCAGTAAAACATCTGTTTAGGAGGGAAATTAATGTAAAGTTTTAAGATTTTGGTCTTACTTCTTCTCTCTTCTCCTTCCCTCCCCCCCCTGCCTTGCCTTCTTCCTCCCTCCCTTTGCCTTCTTCCCTCCCTTCCCCTCCTCCTCCTCTTCCTCCCTTCCCCTCCCCCCCACTCCTCCTCCCTTCTCCCTCCCTTCCTCGCTCCTCCTCCACTTCTCCCTCTCTTCCCCTCCTCCCCTCCTCCTCCTCCTTCTCCCTCTTTTCCCTCCTCCTCTCCTCCTTCCTTCTCCCTCCCTTCCCCCTCCTCGTCTCGCTTCTCCCTCCTTCCCCTTCCCTTCCCTCTCCCTCCTTTTCCTCCCTTTCCCTTCCTGCCTCCCGCCTCTTCCTCCCTTCTCTTCCCCCTCCTCCTCCTCCTCTCCTCCTTCCCTACCTCCTCCTCTTTCCCTCCCTTTCTCCTTCCCTCTCCTTATTTTCCCTCCTTTCCCGTTCCTCCCCCTCTCTTTTCCCTCCCTTCCCTTCCCCTCCTCCTTCTCCCTCCTTCCCCCCTCCTCTTCTCTCTTCCTCCTTCCCTTCCTCTCCCTCATTTTCACTCCTTTCCCTCCTCCTCCTCCTTCTCCCTCCCCTTCCCCTTCCTCCCTCCCTCATTTTCCTCCTTTCCCTTTCCTCCTCATCCTCCTCTCCCTCCCTCCCCTCCTCCTCTTCCTTCTTCCTCCCTTCCCCTTCCCCTTCCCTTCCTTTTTCCCTCCTTTCCCTTTCCTCCTCCTCCTTCTCCCTCCCTTCCTCTTCCCCCTCCTCCTCTTCCTTCTTCCTCCCTTCCCCTTCCCTCTCCTCATTTTCACTCCTTTCCCTTTCCTCCTCCTCCTTCTTCCTCCCTTCCCCTTCCCTTACCTCTCCTCCTTCTCCTCCCCTTTCCTCCTCCTCCTTCTCCCCTTCCTCTCTCCCCCTCCTATCCTTCTCCTCCTCTTCCCCTTCCCCTCCCTCTCCTCATTTTCTCCTTTCCCTTTCCTCCTCCTCCTCCTTTCCCTTTCCTCCTCCTCCTTCTCTCTTCCCCTTCCCTCCTCATTTCCCCTCCTTTTCCTCCTCCTCCTTCTCCCTCCCTTCCTCTTCCCCTCCCTCCCTGTTTTCCTCCTTTCCCTTTTCCTTTCTCCTCCTTCTTCCTCCCTTCCCTTCCCTTCCCTCTCCTCATTTTCAAATCTCCTTCCCTCCTCCTCCTCCTGCTCCTCCTTCCCCTCCCCTCCCCTCTCTTCTCCCTCCTTTCCCTTTCCTCCTCACCTTCTCCCTCCCCTTCCCCTTCCCCTTCCTCTCTCATTTTCACCTCCTTTCCCTTCCTCCGCCTCCTTCTCCCCCTTCCTCTTCCCTATGTTTCTCAACATCTCATAATAGAACTTCAAGAGTTACCTGAAGTTCTATGACCTTCAGCTCAATGACATTTCACGTGAGTCTATCGTCTAGAAGTCAATTTTCTAGATGCTTTTATTTTTTTACTTTATTGTAGGCTTTGGGAGAGATTGCCTTCAGAGCTTGTAACTTTCTCGACCTCTTGAATAAGTTTAAAAGATCAGCTGGACCTGTTTTTTCTTTTTACGTAAATAGCTGATTTTCTTTAATTATCTTTTATTCTTTGATTAATCTTTTTGTCTTTAATTCTTTTTTTTTTAGCTGTATCTTGACCTGGCACTGACTTGGTAGTTTATAAACTCGATTTTGTTTGTCAGTCTCTTATTATGCTTGAAATAATAATGATAATAATAGCAATAATAATAATATAATATAATAATAATAATAATAATAATAATATATAATAATAATTAATAATAATTAATAAATAATGATAACAACAATAATAGAAATAATGATAATATAATAATATAACATAATAGTAATAATAATGATAATAATAATAATAATAATAAAAATAATAAAATAATAATAATAAATAATATAATATAAATAATAATAATGATAATAATAATATAATAATAAAAATAATAATAATATAATAATAATAATATAATAATAATAATAATAATAATAATAATAATAATATAATAATAATAATAATAATAATAATAATAACAATCTGCCCGTGATTGAAGCTGGGGGGAATGAGACTAATTTTTTTTTTTTAAAATTTAATTTAATTTAATCTAAAATTAAATTAAATTTAGATTAATTTCACAGGATAAGTGAACATTAACACTTGAAGACAAATACGTCCTCGTGGTTTGCAAAGAGAGACTATACAGCTGCACATATATTCAAGTGTGCAATTATACTTTGAAAGTCCCGCGCCACGTCAGGTGAGAGTCAAGGTCAGTCGATCGACCTGGGGTCAGCGGAGCGCCGTCAGACTCGGCCTGGAAGCTGCATCACGTAGGTCCGAGCAGGTCGTCAGGCGCATCGGAATCTGGTCCTAGAGTCATGTATAGATAGATAGATAGATAGAATAGATATAGATATATGATATGTGTGTGTTTGTGTGTGTG
>NW_020869833.1:312179-324679 GCF_003789085.1 Penaeus vannamei | reverse complement strand
GTATATATATATATATATGCTGTCAAGGGAAATGAAACACACACCACACATAGGAGAAATGTGAAATTGCAATTGAGACTGTCTCCACGATAAAAAAAAAGAAAAGAAAGAAAAATATAAAGGTCATCTTTGAATAGAATATAGAGATCAAACTTATTACCTGTCAAGTTGTATGATAAGCGAGTGTATTGAAAAGAAATATTGTGGTATTCTATATTATTTCTCATTGAGTTGGTATGCTTTATCATCTCAGTATATTTTGTTGTCTGCTCTGAATATGCTAATCGCCTTTCCTTTATCTAGATCGTAAAATATATTCTCAGGGAAAAAGGCATATTTATGTTCCAGATATTATAAACTGCAAAAATTCATATGATTTGCAATATTTATACCTTCAAGTTGATGGAAATTTTAGGGTGAGATTCTAATTCTTCTTAATATTTCGTCAAAGTTTAAAAAAAATGTAGATCGTTTGAAGACTCGAGACAGAGAAAAAAATGAAGAAGTTCTTAGCGTCTATTTTGAGAGTCTATTGCTGTTCGTTTTTCTTTATTGTAGACCGTTTGAAAACTAAAAAAAATGAAAAAAACGATTATTAGTTTCTGGGTTAGATAGTCAATTATTGTTAGTTTTAGTATAAGTTCATAGCTAATGAAGATAGATATTATATATATATATTATATATATATATATATATATATATATATATATATATATATATATATATATATATATATATATATATATATATATATATATATATAATACATATATACACACCACACACACACACATATATATATATATATATATATATATATATATATATATATATATATATATGTATGTATGTATGTGTGTGTGTGTGTATGTGTGTGTGTGTGTGCAATGATTCAGAGGTCAAAACAGGAAAAAGGAAAAAAAAATAAGAAAGAAAAAATAATTCAGACCATAAATTAAGAGAAAGGAGGGAGAACGAAATGAAAAGAGAATAGCAAAAACAAAATCACAAAAAGTATACAAAAAAAAACGAGAAAAAAAATCCAATACAAAGAGACAACAGACTAATGAAAAAAGTTCATTATAAAAGGGACAGCTAATAATGCGAAGGAAAACGAGATGAAGGAATATGATGAAAAAGTAAGTCACAAAAACGAAGAGAGAGAGAGAGAGAGAGAGAGAGAGAGAGAGAGAGAGAGAGAGAGAGAGAGAGAGAGAGAGAGAGAGAGAGAGAGAGAGAGAGAGAGAGAGAGAGAGAATAATGGAAAATAAAGATAAAAGTCATCACCAGAAAATGCAAAGGAGAAAGAGAAACGTTAATGAGAGATTGAAAACGCAATATATAGAGGAAAAGCAGGTAGAGAAAATAGGAAAGGAAATAAAAAAAATGTCTCAATAACGACGGGGAAAGAAGAAACAAACAAAAGAGCTTTTATGAATTCGAAGAAGGAGGAGGAAGAAGAAGAAAAAATAGAAGAGGAGTAGGAGGAGGAGGAAGAAGAAGAAAAAGAAGAGAAAGAAGAAGAAGAAAAAGAAGAGGAAAAGGAGGAGGAGGAGAAGAGAAAAAGAAGAGGAGAAGGAAGAGGAGGAAGAAGAAAAAAGAGGAGGAGGAGGAGGAGGAAGAAGAAGAAGAAAATAATAATGGGGCTGATAGAGAAGTTATTGCCGACAGGATAGGTATGAGGGAGAGGGGATGGAGGGGAGAGGAGGCAGGGAGAGGGAGGGAGGGAGAGAGGCTTGGATAGAGGGGGGGGGGGGTAGAAGAGAGGGAGTAAGAAGGAGATTTACGACCAACCGCGATCAAACGACAATAATGATAATGATGATAATAATGATGCAAAAAACAACAACAACAACAACAAACAAAAAGCGCGTTGCATCCCCACGTTTGCAGGAGGAAATACAACCCCCCCCCTTCCCTCTCCTCCCTCCCCCCCCCCCTCCCTCCCTGTACGTCGCGCTAAATCCGTGAAGATACACGTTAATCGTGTTGCATGAACGGGCGGTAATTGAGTTCATTTCTGGCTGAAGTTTGTTTGTTTTGCGTGTTTCTCTTTTGTCTGTGTCTGTATCTCTGTCTGTCTGTCTCTGTCTCTCTCTCTTCTCTTTCTCTCTCTCGCTCTCTCTCTCTCTCTTTCTCGCTCCCGTTCTTCTCTCTCTTCTCTTCTCTTTCTTTTTTTTCTCTCTTCTCTCTCTCTCTCTCTTCTCTTCTCTCTCTCTTCCTTCTTTTCTTTCTCTCTCTTGCTCTCTCTCTCTTCTCTGGGTGTTTATGTTGCGGGAGAGAGAGAGAGAGAGAGAGAGAGAGAGAGAGAGAGAGAGAGAGAGAGAGAGAGAGAGAGAGAGAGAGAGAGAGAGAGAGAGAGAGAGAGCAACAGAAACAGAGAGAAATAGAATAAGAAGGAATAAGAAAAAAAAAATATACGAAGAGAAGGAAAAACAGAACATGAAAAGAGAAAGAGAATACAAAAAAAAAAGGATAGATGAAAACGAAAGAAAAAAAAAAGAAGAAAAAAAAAAACACGCAATTTCCTCCGCAATAATCTGATTTTTCCTCCGCGGCGGGAATTTCAAAGCCAATAATTGCAACGTCCTGCAAAATTGGCGAATAACCGAGAATAATAAACCGGGAGGCGATTTTGATCTGGTGAATTAGCAACGGCCGGAGACAAAGCTCGGGTCCATTTCTCTGTCTGGCTGTCTGTCTGTCTCTCTCTCTCTGTCTGTCTGTGTCTCTCTTTGTCTCTCTCTCTGTCTGTGTCTCTCTTTGTCTCTCTCTCTGTCTCTCTCTCTGTCTGTCTCTTGTCTCTCTCTCTGTCTGTCTGTCTGTCTGTTTTTCTGTTTGTCTGCCTGTCTCTCTCTCTCTGTGTCTGTCTGTCTCTCTTTCCCTCTCTGTCTGTGTCTCTCTGTCTCTGTCTGTCTCTGTCTCTCTTTCTGTCTGTCTGTTTGTCTGTCTGTCTCTATGTTTGCCTCTCTCTCTCTCTCTCTCTCTCTCTCTCTCTCTCGCTGCCTCTGTCTTTCTTTCCCTCTCTCTCTCTCTCTCTATCTATCTATCTGTCTCCGTCTCTCTCTCTCTCTCTCTCTCTCTCTTTTTTTCTCATTCTCTGTCTCTCTCCATCACTCCTCTTTCCTCTCTCAATCTTTCTCCCTCTTTCTCTTCCTCCTCAACCCCCTTTTCTTTCCTTCTCTCCTCTCTCTTCTCCCTCTTTTCCCACACTCTTTCCCTCTTCCACCTTCCCTCTTTCTTCTTCTTTACCCTTCCCTCCCTTCTCCCGCTTTCACCCTGCTCTTTCTTTCTTCCACCCTCTCCATTCTTCCCCATCCCTTCTCTCCTCCCCCTTTCACCCTGCTCTCCTCCTCTTCCTCTCTCCTCTCCCTCTCTTCCCCTCTTCCACTCCCCCCCTTCCCTGCTCTCCCCTCCTTCCTCTTCTCTCTCTTCTCCCCCTTTCACCCTGCTCTCCCTTCTTCCTCCCTCCTCTCTTCCCCTCTTCCACTCCCCTCCCCCCCTTTCACCCTGCTCTCCCCTTCTTCCTCCCTCCTCTCTTTCCCTCTCTCCTCTCCCTTTCCCTCCTCCCTCTCCCCCATTCAACACCCCCCCTCTCTCTCTCTCTCTCCCTTCACCCTCTCCCCCTCCTCTTTCCCCCTCTCCTCTCCCCTCTCTTTCCCCTCTCTCCTCCTCCCTCTCTTCCCCATTCACATCCCCATGCTCTCTCCTCCCCCCTCTTGTCTCCCCTCCCCCTTTCTTCCCCCTCTCTCCCCTCTCTTCCCCCCTTTCCCTTCTCCCCCCTCTCCTTCCCTCCCCCCATGTCCCCTTTCTCCCATCTCCCCCCCCCCCCCATTCAATGCAAGGTAGAATCTGCTCGCGAGGATTATGCCTGTCAGCCAATCAGGTTTTCCACCGAATTCAGGTCCCGAGTCAGGCAATTGCATGGCGGACTGATAGACTTAGTCCCGCAACTGTTCTTCTTTTGAATCATTATCTATTTCTGCGGAAAAGGGAGTCGTCTGGGGGGGAAAGGGAGGAGATTTGAGGTTAGTGATGGTGGTGGTGATGGTGGTGGTGGGGATGGTGGTGGTGGTGGTGGTGATGGTGGTGGTGGTGGTGGTGAGGCGTGGTGGGGATGGTGGGGATGGTGGTGGTGATGGTGGTGGTGGTGAGGGTGGTGGTGGATGGTGGGGTGGTGGTGGTGATGGTGGTGGTGGTGATGGTGGTGGTGATGGATGATGATGATGATGGTGACAGCGAGGATGATGATGAGTTGTTGGTCTGGGGGAAAAAGAGGAGAATCGAGGTCAGTGATGGTGATGGTGATGGTGATGGCGAGAGTTGTTGGTCTGGGGGGGAAAAAGAGTGATGAGAATCGAGGTCAGTGGTGTGATGATGATGATGATAGTGAGGATAATGATAATGATGATATGATGATGTGATAGGAGGATGATGATAATAGATGGTGATGATGATGATGATAATAATGATGTGATGATAATGATCATAGTGTTAGTGATGATAATGATAATGATGATAGGTGATGATGATAATGATAAGAATAATGATAATAATGGTAAAAAGGATAATAAGTATAAGATAATAATAATAAAAATGATATAGGTAATAGTAGCAATTATGTTAGAAATGGTAATAATAATGACAATAACATAATAATAATGATAACAATCATAAACAAAAAATGCTAATATATGTTATAGTGAAAAAATAAGCAGTAATGACATAGCGACAATGAAAACAAGAATAATTCTAACAAAAAGTGAAAGTAAACATGACATTAAAGATAATGACTTGATAAAAATGACAATAATAACTAGAAATTTATCACAGTTAAAGTCAAATGCTATTGCTAATGATAAAAAGAACAATAGTAATGATGATAATTGAGACAACACCAGTATGGAAAATGAGAGAGAGAGAGAGAGAGAGAGAGAGAGAGAGAGAGAGAGAGAGAGAGAGAGAGAGAGAGAGAGAGAGAGAGAGAGAGAGAGAGAGAGAGAGAGAGAGAGAGAGAGAGAGAGAGAGAGAGAGAGAGAGAGAGAGAGAGAGAGAGAGAGAGAGAGAGAGAGAGAGAGAGAGAAGAGAGAGAGGAGAAGAGAGAGAGAAAACAGAGAGAGAGAAAACAGAGAGAGAGAGAGACACAGATTTTCGTCTTCTATTCTGTATCTAATTGGCACGACTAACATCTCTTAACTCACCGGGCATTCCCTACCATTCCTACCATTTCCATCTCTCTGCTAAAGTACGGACCAACCATCGCCAAATCTCCCATTGCCAAGGACACTCGAAGCTTCACGTACCTTGCACACCGATCTCCCGTGTTTGTTTACATTCGAGCGTTCGTGGATACCCGTTCATGAATCCGGCACGCATGCACGAACGCGGCGTATGCGAACGAGTGCTGAACGATCGTGTTTTTTTTCATGTTATGTTTGTTTACAACGACGGAGACTGTCGTTTTAGGTACTTAATTGAAGAGGGATTTTCAGGTGAAATGAGATTATTGGTCGATGCTGTGTGTGGGCCTCTTGGTGATTCGGGCCACGGCGGCGGTTTGGGAACAGTCATACAAGGGTATTGTTTTTTCTTCTTTTTTTTTTTATACATTGTTATTATCTTATATACGTTATATATACGTTATGTATATACATCTAACATATATATATATATATATATATATTTATATATATATATAATATATAATATATGTATGTATGTATGTAGTAACATATAAATATACATGTATTTCATATTATAATATATATATATATATATATATATATATATATATATATATATACATATATATATGTATATATACACATTATGATATATAATATAATATATATATATATATATATAATATATATATATATATATATAGATGAGAAAGGAGAGGAGTCAGACAGACAGAGACAGACAGAAGAGAGAGAGAGAGACAGATACAACACAACACACACACTTATGTATGTATGTTGTAAATCGAGATTTTTTTGTTATATAATCTTTTGCGTTTATTCTTTTTTTTTTATTTCTCGTTGAATATGTATACTATACCTATGTTGACTATGGTTATTCATGTTTTGTTCTTCCCTCCTTTTGCTTTTACTGCAGCTCTTTGTTTCTCTCCCTCTCACTTCAATATCTATTTCTTCCTCTTTATATTCATGTCTTTTCTCTTTGTTTCGCTTCCTTCAATGTCTCTCTATCTCTCTTTCATACCCCCTCTCTCTCTTCTTTCCCCTTCCTTCTCGTCTCCCTCTTTCCCCTTCTCTCTCTCTCTCTCTGGTCTCTTCCCCCCCCCCTCTCTCTCTCTCTCTCCTCTCTCTCTCTCTCTCTCTTCTCTTCTCTCTCTCTCTTCTCTCGTCTCTCTCTCTCTCTCTCCCTCCTCTCTCTCTTCTCTCTCTCTCTCTCTCAAACCTTCGCGCGGCCTCTCCAGGATGTGTCGCACTGTGGTCCACTTCAATTTTGTTTTCTTTCACAAAGAACCCATAAACAGGACACAGACAAAATGATTTAATCTCAAAAGTGCTTTCACAAATACAACATCCTTTGGGGAAGTCCGGCGGGAAGGGAGAGGAAAGGGAAAAATGGATAAAAAAAGGAAAGAGGATGAGGATGAGCAGAGAGAGAGAGAGAGAGAGAGAGAGAGAGAGAGAGAGAGAGAGAGAGAGAGAGAGAGAGAGAGAGAGGAGAGAGAGAGAGAGAGAGAGAGAGAGGAGAGAGAGAGGGGAGAGAGAGAGAGATGAGAGAGAGAGAGAGAAGAGAGAGAGAGAGAGAGAGAGAGAAGAGAGAGAGAGAGAGAGAGAGAGAGAGAGAATTCATTAGACAAACGCCACGAATTTTGGTTTTACTACGTGTTCACCTCGCCACCCACCATCTATACCCCCCCCCATCTGAATAACCCCACACAAAGAAACGAAAAAAAAAAGACGAAAAACAAGAAAAGAAAAACACACACAAAGCAACCACAAAAGACTTGTCGGTTCGTCAAATGAGTAAAGAAATTAAGTTTGTCGCGGTTTTTATTTCATTTGGGACCCAACAGATGTTCGCTAGTCTCCGGCGTGTAACCTTCAGCTGAAACAATATATGCAGATGGATTTATAGAATTATTTGTAGTAATTTAATAGACATGAGGGGAAGAGGGGAGGGGGGGGAGGGGTCGAGAACATGGAGACTGCGAAATGACGGAGGATATAGACGAGGATAAAAACATTTTCAGTCGGGATTTGAAATCGGGAAAATACATTGGTCTTGTCAATATCGATTTTAGTATTATCATTTTTTTTATAAAAGTTTGCTTTCATACGTAGCAAGCAAGGTACGTACGCACTGACACAACACATCACACACACACACACACACATATACATACAACACACACGCACACACACACACACACAGACACCCATATAAATATAAATAGTTGTTTTTATACAACTTCTATCTTAAATCAATTTATTCTCCTGTTTCTTGTAGAATTATGAATTCATGCTGATGGAACAGCTGGAATGGCTGCAGACGCTGATAAGGTGAGTCACCACAAGCTTCTTTCTCGACGTCACTTGGACCTTGAGGCTTGTAACCGGTAACTACCACTTCACGGTATTTGTCATTACGCTACTTCAATGAGGTGTTTAGGGATCATGCTTGGATAGAGGTAATATTAGGGATACTCTGTTGCCCAAGCAGGTGGTCACCCTCCGGTAACTACCACTTCACGTATTTTGTCATTACGCTACTTCAATGAGGTGTTTAGGGATCAGGCCTGGATAGAGGTAATATGAGGGATACTCTGTGCCTGTTGCCCAGCAGGTGGTCGCCCTCCCCAGGGTAACAGGGAANGGAATACAAAAAAAGAAAAAACCCTTGGGAGGAAGAGGACCAAATCATGTAGAAAAGAAAGAATGGATTGCAACATACGAATGGAGGAGGTGAGGGAGGTACGAAGAGGGGTAGGAGGAAGGAGGCCGGAGAGGAGAAGAGAAGAAAGCGAAGAAAGAAGAAGAAGAAGAAGAAGAAGAAGAAGAAGAAGAAGAAGAAGAAGAAGAAGAAGAAGGAAGGAAAGAAGAAGAAGAAGAAGAGAAAAGAAGAAGAAGAAGAAGAAGAAGAAAAGAAACACACACACATCGTGTGCGTGCGTGTGTGTATTTGTGTTGTGTGCAGGTATTTATAAAAATACTTTGCATAAATGTATGTGCGCGAGCGTGTGCGTACATGTACTTTGGCAACACAATTTTAAAGGCCTAAAGCAAGCGTACTCTCGCCTGCTCCCCCCCCCCCCTCTTCCTCCCATCCCCCCCACCCCACCCCCCCCTCCCTGCCGGGCCTCCCTCCTCCGCGCGAGTAAATTATGTCCTCATTCTTAACGACATTCGCAATTTTAGCAACTTTTAGCGGGTGTCAAAACTCCGGGAAAATTCTTGGGAAACTTCGAGTCCGCCGTCGGCCTTTTCCTCCCCCCCCACCCCCCCCCCCCCAAAGTCAGCAGAAGAAGCCGTGCAGCCAACTTCGCCTTATGAAATAGCGCAGCCGTTGCAAGGCCGTCGGAGATTCGCAGCGGCTACTAACAGCTGGCAATCCAATCAAACGCG
This sequence comes from Penaeus vannamei, assembly GCF_003789085.1. Taxonomy (NCBI): domain Eukaryota; kingdom Metazoa; phylum Arthropoda; class Malacostraca; order Decapoda; family Penaeidae; genus Penaeus; species Penaeus vannamei. The sequence goes on along the minus strand of NW_020869833.1, from coordinate 316,078 downwards.
GATGAGGATTCCGCTAGTCTGAATAGCCACCCACTAGCAACAGCCTGTTTTTTGGAAAGCTTTTGAATTCGCGAATAGTTGGATCGTAAACCGTCTTTGCACTGAACTCAATCAATTGCGTTTACAGTCCCGATAGTTATTTACAACTCCCATAATTCTTAGCTTACATAAAAAGCTGCAATGTATATAAATGAATAATTGCACGAAACTGGACGAGGAAAGTAAAATATAGACTTATGAAAAGAACTCGTGTAACGGTTGTATTCTTAAACAATAAACAAGCAAGTAAATCGTGTAATATATAAATATATTTATTGATTAATGATACACTGCAGATGACATTTTGGCAAACTATCGGAAAAAAGAGAATATATTGTTCCAGTAAATTATGCATATCAAACAGGTGGCGATTCGTCAAAATGATGAATAACTCTTGGTAGCCATTAAACTGCTTTGTTATTTCTGTCTCTGTTTCTATTTCTCTCTCTCTCTCTCTCTCTCTCTCTCTCTCTCTCTCTCTCTCTCTCTCTCTCTCTCTCCCTCTCTCTCTTTCCTCTCTCTCATCTCTCTTCGTCCTCTCTCTCTCTCTCTCTCTCTCTCTCTTTTAAGCAATAACAGACGTATTTGGAAACTAGGATACACAGAGACAGAGAGAAGAAGAAGAAGAAGAAGAAGGAGAAGAAGAAGAAGAGAGAGATAGATAGATAGATAGATAGATAGATAGATAGATAGGAGATAGATAGACAGAGAGAGAGAGAGAGAGAGAGAGAGCGAGAGAGAGAGAGAAAGAGAGAGAGAGAGAGAGAGAGAAACAGAGAATATAAAAAAATCTCCCTTTCGCAAGTAAACAAACACCAAACATAACAAAACAAAACAAAAATGCTCTAATGAAATACATACACACACACGACCCCCCCTCCCCCTCCCCCTCCTCGACAAACAGACGACCTGTTGTGAAGAATCCCGACGCAGGACGAAGAACAGGTCAAGAAAGGAGTTAACAGACAAGGTCAAGACACTAAAGTATTGGACACACTGATTTGGGGGAATGTGTTTACTAGGAGAGGAAAGAGGCTGAGATATGTTGTGTGGACGGGGGGGGTCGAATGGGGAGGGGAAGATGAGAAAGGAGAAGGAGGGATAGGAAGAGAGAGGAGGGGGGGAAAGTGGAGAGAGGGAGGAATTGATAAGTAGATGGAAGAGAGAGAGAGAGAGATAGAGAGAGAGAGAGAGAGAGAGAGAGAGAGAGAGAGAGAGAGAGAGAGGAGAGAGAGAGAGAGAGAGAGAGAGAGAGAGAGAAGAGAGAGAGAGAGAGAGAGAGAGAGAGGAGGGAGGGAGAGAGGGAGATACAGACAGACAGAAAGACATACACACACACAAACGCACACACACACACAATAAAGCCAAGTGAAAGAGAGATAGAGAGACAGACAGAGACAGAGAAAGAGAGAACAGAGAAACGATTTCATTTTATAAAGTGTTTATTTACATACAAGATTACATAGCCTGCGAAAGCTAGCCGAACCGCCAAAGTATTCACCCAACCGGACATATACTCAGATTTCCTCAAATATAACATACCTGGAGGACTGCTCTCTGATATATAGTGGTCTCTTATCAAAATTGTTTATCTCGCTCAAAGAAATAAATTGCTACCATTAAACATTGACTCGAGTATTTATTCTTCCGAGAAACGCATATGAGAACGGATATGCTCCTTGACAACCACATATAATTTATGTGTTGTAACATATATTTAAACTTCCTTTTAAGTGAATGTGTGAGTGTATGTGTGTTCGTGCATATGTATATTTATGTGCGTGTTAATGCCAGAAGACGGTGTTATAAGTTATTTTTTGTCCAAAGAGATTGTATGAGAATTGTAAGAAAAAAAAATAGTGGGAGAGAGCGAGCCAGGTTTTGATATAGGCCTATATGTTTGTCGACTTTTCTTTGATATAGGCCTATGGGTCTGTGAACTTTGATTTGATGTAAGCCTAATGGGATGGAGACTCTCTCTCTCTCTCTCTCTCTCTCTCTCTCTCTCTCTCTCTCTCTCTCTCTCTCTCTCTCTCTCTCTCTCTCCTCTCTCTGTTCTCGTCGACTCAGTTCGAGTACTCGTCGGTCCCCATCGTGACGATCTCGCGTAAGAGGCTGCCCGCTCTCTCTCTCTCGACCACACAACAGCACACAAGCATAACACACGGCACAAAGCTGTCATTCTCTCTCTCTCTCGTCTCTCTCTCTCCCGTGCTCTCTCTCTCTCCGTTTCGCTCTCTCTCTCTCTGCTCGGTCTCTCTCGGTCACACACGAAACGACGACCAAATACACGACCAGCAACACACGAAGATGACACACAGCGACAAACACACACATGACACACAGACACACACACAGCACGAGCACACAGCACACACAGGCGCAACACCCACACACGCACACAACACAAGCAGTTCACAACGTACACGGGGGGCTGGAGCAAGAGCGACAAAAACGAATCACACAGCACACACAACACACACACACACAACCACACACACACAGCCACAGCACAACACACATACACAACATACACACGACATACACACATGACGGTGAAACGGTGCTGTTGGATTTGAGGAGTGGGATAAGCGCGACGTGATGAGGAAGAGCATCAAGTAGTGCGGGTATGATGACATGTTCGTTCTGTAGCTTGATAGATGTTGGTCGGCCAACTCACTCTCTCTTCTCCTCTCTTCATCTCTCACTCTCTCTCTCCTGCCTCTCGTCTCTCCCTCTCTCTCCTCTCTCCTCTCGTCCTCGTCCTCCTCTCTCGTCTCTCTCTCCCTCTCTCTCTCTCTCTCTCTCTCGTTTTTCAATCTATGGAAATATTTTTTTCGGTCAAACCCTCTGCCAAATAGTTCATAATAGTTGTGGATTTATTCCATATCTATAGACAGAGTTAAATTCCGTTCCACTGACATAGATTATGGAGAATAATAGAGACGCGAGGGTTGTTATTCAAAATTATTGGGAATAACAATCGTCCTCAGTCGTGCACATGCTGTTAGTAAGCGGTTTCGTGTAAATTGGAATATGGCGCGGTGTGTGTACAGTATATATATAGTATATAGTATATATTGTATATATGTGATGTAGTATGTGTGTAATGTGTTTGTAATATGATGTATATATATATATAAATATATATAGTAGTATATATATATATATATAGCATACGATATATATGATATATATATAGTATATATAGATGATATATATATAATATATATGATATTATATATGTATTTATTTTTTCATTTTATGGGCTATAAGTATTATGTATATATATATATATATATATTATATATATAATATATAGATATATATATATATATATTAAATATGTATAGTAATATAGTATAATTTATGTGTTATATATATAGATATATGATATATATGATATATGTATTATATATAGTATACATGTATATTGATTACATATATATATATAATATATATAGTATATATTATATATAGTATAATATATATATGGTATAATATATATATATATAGTATAATATATGATATATATATATTATATATATATATATTATATATATTATAGGATATAATTTATGCGTGTTATATACTACATATATACAGATATAGTATATATACTATATAGATATAAGTATATACTATAGGTATTATATATAGTATTATATATAGTATATATAGTCGCGTAGAGAGTTGGTACGAGTGTTATTTAGGGGTTAGTTGGGTGCAGATGAACCGGGACATCCACCTGGGACGAACTGGTAAGAGTGGTCCGAACTCGGCAGATGTTAGGGGTTTTTGTTCTCTCTTTCATCTCTCTCTCTGCTCTCGGTCAATTCTCTCTCGTCTCTCTCTCTCCC
>NW_020869833.1:287179-302179 GCF_003789085.1 Penaeus vannamei | reverse complement strand
ATAAGAAGAGATTATTCCCCCCGAGAGCAGCGCGCGAAGTAGCGGTCCTCCGTCCCCAGAAGCGCGTCCACAACTGAAGGCGCGCATTTCAGCCGCGACAGATTCGACGAGAGATAAATTCGCAGAGGGAAGCGCACGGCCCGGCGAGGACTAGCAACACAGACTCTTAATAGGCTCATTATCCCAGATTAGGCAGCGGTAACATATTTTTCCGGAGCGTTTCATTAATTACATAATTCTCGAAGGGAAAGGGGATTTGTGCCGAGTCATGCAAACCACAATCAGTGTAATGTGGATGCTCTAGTTGCGAAGATTTTTTTTTCTTTGGTCCTTGTTTGATCATGTCCGATAATGTGATTCGCTGATAAGTGGTGGAATTTGGCTATTATCAAGTCTCGACTACTTGCTTAGTCACGTCTAGCAACAGTCTTTAAAAAAAAGAAGTATGATGGATAAAAAAAAATCTTTTCTTATCATGGAACGTGTGAGGACATCGCTCCTTTCCCAAGACACTTGAATCCTTTCGAATCAGACCAATCCAAGTCAAAAGCGAACGAATCAATCAGGGAATCGCAAAATCAGATATTCTAGATAATAAAAAAATAGAATGTCAATATAATATGCGCTTTTTAAAACAGATGGCGCATTAGAAAAGAAAATATCAACCATTATGAGATTGATTCTACATTTCTGAATCATCGGGAGATTTGGAATATATGTTGATTTCAGATATCCATTCTCGTGATATTAATTATAGATGTTAACCTAAATTATAACTGTCTTTAATGATGATTGGAAGATATTGATAATGACTGATAATAGCAACCATTGGCATGATAGAGATGTCAGTGGTCATGACGATAACAAACGAAGATGGAAGAGATAAATTAGGATATAATAATAGACCTTGGAGCAAAGTACTGATAATGATGATATAACATACAAGCACACGTACATACTCGTACTCTCTCTCTCTCTCTCTCTCTCTCTCTCTCTCTCTCTCTCTCTCTCTCTCTCTCTCTCTTCTCTCTCTCTCTCTCTCTCCCTCTCTCTCTCTCTCTCTCTCTCACGCGCAAACCCAAATCATAAACTGTCAAAACGAGCCCTCCAGCTGAAGCCAAAGCCACCAGCCCAAGCTGAAGCCAAAGCCAAAGCCAGTTGACATTGTTCGGCCGCCAGGTGCCAGTGACCGGCACACCCTGCTTCCGGTCTCGGCCTGAGGGGGGGGGAGGAGGAAAAGGAGGAGGCGAGGGACAATGAAGAGGAAGAGGAGGAGAAAGAGGAGGAGGAGAAGGAAAGAATGGAGAAGAAGGGAGTGGAGGAGGGAGGAGGAGGAACAGGAGGAGCAAGAGGAGGAGGAACATGAGGAGCAGCAAGAGAAGGAGGAGGAGGAGCAAGAGAAGACGTAGTAGAAGAAGAAGAAGGAAAGAATGGAGAAGAAGGGAGTGGAGGAGGAACAGAAAGAGGCGAAGGAGAATGAAGTGGAGGAGAAGGAGAAGGAAGAAAGGAAAGGAGGAGAAGGAGAAGGAGAAGGAGAGGAAGGCGAGAGGAGAAGAGAGAAGGGAGGAAGAAAAGAAAAGAAGGAGAAGAGAAGAAGAGAGAGAAGAGGAAGAAGAAGAAGGAGAAAGGGAAGAGAAAAGAAAGGAGAAGGAGAGAGGGAGAAGGAGAAGGAGAAGGAGAAAGGAGAAGAAGAAGAGAAAGAGAGAAGAGAAGAGAGGAAGAGAGAGAAGAAGGAGGTGGAGAGGAAAAGGAGCTGAGGAAGAAGGAAGAGGAAGGATGAAGAGGAAGCAATAGAAAGAATAGGAAGAAAAAATAAGGAAGAGGAGGAAATGAAGGAAGAGGAGAAGAGGAGGAGAGAAGAAATAGTAGACAAGGAGACGCTACAGAAGAGAAATAGAAAGGCAAATGTTGGAGGTGGAGGAATGTTGGAGAAGGAGAGAGATGATGGTGTTGGAGAAAGCGAGGAAGTGTGGAAGAGAGAGGTGATGAAGAGAAAATTGGAAGAGGTAAAATAAGAGAAAGGAGAAGACGAGGAAGACCAAGCAGAGAGATGGAGAATAGGAATAACAGGATACGAAGAAGGTAAAGAAAAAACGGAGGAGAAGAACAAAGAGGTGAAGAGAAGTAGGAGCAAGAGAAGAGAGAAAAAAAAGATAGAGGAATAAAAAAATCAATACGACGAGAAGAAAAATAGATAAGAAACGAAAGAGGAGAAAGGGAAAATAATAAGCAAAAAAAAAAAAAAAGAAAAGAAAAAATCTCAAGCGAAGAAAGAATGGAGAAAGACAGAAAAAAATAAACCAGATAGGAAAAGCCACGAAGATACCGGCGCGCTCGTCACACACACAAGCAAAAGAAACGAAAGGAAGTATCTGCAAAATGTATCAAACAATCTAAATAATGTGGAAAAGTAAAAACATGTAACAGCAAACAAAAATAACAGTAAGCAACAAAACAAACAAAAACATAAAAACGGAAAAAAATAAACATATGTAACAAACAACATAAACAAACACAAGCAAACACATAAACAAACATAAGCAAGCACAACAAACAACTAAACACTCACACCAAACAAACATAAACAATCACATCAAACAAACACACCAAGCAAACATAAACAAGCTTAACAAACACTCACACCAAATAAACATAAACAAACACGTCAAACAAACATAATCAAACACACCAAACCACAGCACATCACAACATCACACAAACTAAAACATCAACACACAAACACTCTCACGCCCAAACATAAACAAAACCAAACTCACAACAACAACACACATAAACACACACACACCAAACCAACCAACATCCCTAAAACACTCACACCAAACAAACAAACAATCCAAACAACCACACAACCAAACAAACCACACACATACACCACATACCCGAACACACGAAGCCCCACCAAAAAGCGTCGCCGTTCATTAATTTCTCCGAACACGCCATTCAATGGAATCCCCGTCTTTCTTGGTCGCTAATGGTCAGGCAGGGTTCATGCAGAGCGCAGGAGGGAGGTCGCATGATACACTTGCCTGATGCTCGGCGGTTGGACTTCGTACATATTCGCCTGGTATTCAGGAAGGGTTAGATCAGTAGCAACTCGAGGTCATGGCGTCTGTTTTGAGTTTTTTTTAATGGAAAGATAACATTTAAAATACTTATTTTCCATCCTTTTTGAAAGCTGAAGAGACCAAAATGACCATATTCGCAAGGTATCCGTAACTATTGTGACGTCATCAAAATAAACCCCATATGCATTTTTCCAAAAAAATAGAATCAGGCGCCATGACACCTCCTCGAGTTGCTACTGATCTACGGCCGGTTTCTTAAAATTGTGCCAGGCCAGACCCAATGAATTTTCATAAATACGGAGGCAGAAATAAAGGCATATCTGTCTATATCTGATAGATATACATTTAACCATCTATTTGCCGGGTTGATATGCATGTCTCGACTGATAAATATGTATTTATTTCTTTATTTATGCATGTCAAGTATACGAATATTCTTTGGGTCGGGCCTCACAATTCTAACAAAGCGGCCGCCAGCCTTTCCCGTATGCATTCGCCTGGTTGGCTCGACTGATACTTTCGCCTGATAAGACTCGCTTGATAGATTTGCTTGATACTCTGGCCTGATACGAGACGCACGATAGACTTTTACCTTTACTTCCGTCTAATAGATTTAGCTAATGGACTTGCCTGATAAACTTAATACACGTCTAATAGAAATGCCTGATAGATTCATCTGTTGCACACCTGATTACTTGATACTTTCCGTCTGACATACTCACCTGATACGCGTCTTATAGGCTTACCTGATACTTTCACCTGATGGAACTACCTGATACACTCACCTGACTCATTCCAGATACACTCGCTTGATACACCTCTCCGCTAGACACACACACTCGCCTGACACACGCTCGAGACGTGACGAACTCCGGAGCTTCGAATTTCCTCAGCATCGTCGACGAACTCTCCTTCGAAGCTTCGTGTCGACGCTTCGAACCCCACGACCCCCTTCTCTTCCCTCGACCAACCCTCACGAACGGCCAAAAAATACCGCACGAAACAACCAGAGTAAACGATACCAAATACCACTCAGAATACACACACACACACCGCTGATTGGACACGCGGCGAGAGCAACGTACACAGCCGCAGAACAGACACTTACACCCCCTCAGACCTTCAGCCACGGTCAAAGGAGTCTCGTTGGGCTTCGAGCAACACGGGGGCACGATTGCACACGCCAATGCAATATGTCTGGAATGCGCAACTGCCGGGCATATCGAGGAATGGACAGTGATGGGGTATTGCACTTGTGATATACAGGAGGGAGACAGAGAGATGGAGGAAAGAGGGAGAAAGGAGAGATAGAGATATGGAGAGAGTGGGAGAAAGTAGAGATAGAGAGATGGAGGAAAGGGGGAGAAAGGAGAGATAGAGAGATGGAGGGAGTGGGAGAAAGGAGATAGATGCAGGGAGTGGGAGAAAGGAGAGACAGAGAGATGGAGGAAAGAGGGAGAAAGGAGAGGTAGAGAGATGGAGGGAGTGGGAGAAAAGAGAGATAGAGAGATGGAGGGAGTGAGAGAAAGGAGAGATAAAGAGATGGAGGGAGTGGGAGAAAGGAGATGGAGGAAAGAGGGAGAAAGGAGAGATAGAGAGATGGAGGGAGTGAGAGAAAGGAGAGATAGAGAGATGGAGGGAGTGAGAAAAAGGGGATTTAGAGAGATGAAGGGAGTGGGAGAAAGAAAGGACTGATAAATAAGTTGACTAGTGGAGTAGTGCATCAGACCATTTGTTCGGTACAGTTAGTAGATAGACAGGAATTTACGTATATATACATACAAAAATATGTGCGTGTGTTTATTCATCTACATATATGTTTACGCACTCACACACACATTTATGTATACACATATATGTATGTACGTATATATATATATATATATATATATATATATATATATATATATATATATATATATGTGTGTGTGTGTGTGTGTGTGTGTGTGTGTGTGTGTGTGTGTGTGTGTGTGTGTGTGTGTGTGTGTGTGTGTGTGTGTGTGTGTGTATGTGTGTGTGTGTGTGTGTGTGTGTGTGTGTGTGTGTGTGTGTGTGTGTGTGTGTGTGTGTGTGTGTGTGTGTGTGTGGTGTGTGTGTGCATCATGTGTGTGTGTATACATACATGTGTGCATATATCTAAATATATATGTATACATATATACATATATATGTCTATGTATGTATGAATGTATATATATGTATGTATATATATAATATATATTTATATCTATATCTATCTATTTATCTATCTATATATGTGTGTTGTGTGTTGTGTGTATGTATTATGCATATGTATATACATATATATGCATACATACATACATACATACACACACACACACACACACACACACACACACACACACACCATATATATATATATATATATATATATATATATATATATATATATATATATATATATATATATATATATATATTCACACACACACATATATATATATATATATATATATATATATATATATATATATATATATATATATATATATATATATATATATATATAGAGAGAGAGAGAGAGAGAGAGAGAGAGAGAGAGAGAGAAACAGACAGCAGACAGACAGTCAGACAGTCCGAGCAGCGAGCATGGCGTGCTCCTCCGCCGCGCCACGCAAGCCTCTTGGCCACACACATGCACAAGGTTTTCAGTTTTCGCCTTCAATCCCCCGCCGCTACCGTGCTCAGCGCTCGCCTGATCTCGGTAGCCCTCACCGCGGGGAACTGGGTGCGTGGACTGCGATATAAGCCCCCGTCGGCACCAGATACCAATCTCGCGAGGGGGCGCTGAGCGGGGTCGAAACCTCTTCGTAGAGTCTCGTCCGCGAGAGAAGGGGATCGGATCGCCTTCCCCGAAAAACAAAAGAGGGTCGAAGACTGATGTATAAGGTTTATGAAGAAATAAGGGAGTGGCTTCACCGGACGTCGGGTTCTTGGTGTTCTGCTGACGCTTAGAACAAGCCCGTGCGTCCGTCATACTTCATATTTGCTTAAAATACCAATAGGAATTTTTTTGCGTTCTTTGCCTAACGGCGTGCGGCGCGTTCCGACCGCATTCTCCCGCGCTCGTACACAGGACCACTGATACACACGCACATCACGCACATGCGAGGGTAAAGTGTATACACACAGTTGCACACATAACACAGGCGAACGCATCACAACACACAGACGAAAACTTCATAACACACAGACACACCATAACAGACGCACACACGTCATAACACGGACACGCTTACGTAACACACAGACACACATCATAACACAGACGCGAACATCACAACACACAAACGCACACATAAAAACACACACATAAACATCACGCACATCATAATACACACATCATAACAAACCAAACACGCACATCATAACACGCTGACACACACCATAACAAACCAAACAAGCACCTCATAACACACAGTCACATCATAACAAATCAAACACGCGCATCATAACACACAGACACACATCATACGCACATAGCAACTGCCATCACAGCATAACGACATCATGGTTCCAGTTTTTGCCTGATATTCACTTTCCTTCTTGCTAGACTCTGCTGCCTCGATGGTCGTCTCGATGTTTGACGGCTGGTTAAGTGTATCAGGCTCCCTTGTCACCCTGCTTCCTGACGAGTATTTTGTACCTTATACCCGACTTATGATGGACTTTCTGGCGAGTGTTTTGCACCTTATATAGGGCCTTATACTTGATGGACTTTCTGGCGAGTGTTTTGTACCTTATATCCGCCTTATCATTCTGGCGATGTTTTGCACCTTATATAGGATACCCGACTTATGATGGACTTTCTGGCGAGTGTTTTGTACCTTATATTTATACCGACTTGAAAAGGACTTATTTGTACCTTATATAGAGCTTTATACCGGACTTATAATGGACTTTCTGGCGAGTGTTTTGCACCTTATATAGAGCCTTATACCGGACCTATAAAGACTTTCTAACGAGTTTGTACCTTATATAGAGCCTTATACTGGACTTTCTGGCGAGTATTTTGTACCTTAAATCGAACCTTATACCAGACATGTAATGGACTTTCTGGCGAGTCCTTTATAAGACTTGTAATGGACTTTCTGGCGAGTATTTTGTACCTTAAATCGAACCTTATATCAGACTTGTAATGGACTTTCTGGCGAGTGTTTTGCACATTATATAGAGCCTTATACCAGACTTATAATGGACTTTCTGGCGAGTGTTTTGTACAATCGAACCTTATACCAGACTTGTAATGGACTTTCTGGCGAGTGTTTTGCACATTATATAGAGCCTTATACCGGACTTATAATGGACTTTCTGGCGAGTGTTTTGTACCTTAAATCGAACCTTATACCAGACTTGTAATGGACTTTCTGGCGAGTGTTTTGTACCTTAAATCGAACCTTATACCAGACTTGTAATGGACTTTAGTGTTTTGCACCTCGAGACTTCTTTCTGGCGAGTGTTTTGCACCTTAAATCGAGCCTTATACCAGACTTGTAAGTGTTTTGCGAGGACTTGTAATGGACTTTCTGGCGAGTGTTTTGCAGAGCCTTATACCAGACTTGTAATGGACTTTCTGGCGAGTGTTTTGCACCTTATATAGAGCCTTATATGGACTTTCTGGCGAGTGTGAGCCTTATAATGGACTTTCTGGTGAGTGTTTTGCACCTAATATAGAGCCTTATACCGGACTTATAATGGACTTTGTGGCGAGTGTCTTGTACCTTATATAGAGCCTTATACCGGACTTATAATGGACTTAATCATGTCAGTATCAGGCCAATTTATCACTGTGTTTCCTGGCGAGTGTTTTGTACCTCATATAGAGCCTTATACCTGACTTATAATGGATTTAATCGTGTCTGATCATTGGGTCCTTTGTAGCTCATGGTTGTGTGTGCGTGACGTATCGTTTTGTAAGGGTTAGTTGGTCTTAAACAGTCTTATTATCATGTTTATAGGGTGGGTATTGACGAGGAGAGGTTTGTCTTCAATTTGATCTTTGTGGTAATCTAATAAAAAGAAAACGCATACACACACAAACAAACACACGTACACACTTAAACACAAACGCACACAGACATAAACACACACAGACTCACAATTAAACATGTACAAGCAAACACACACACACACACACACACACACACACACACACACACACACACACACACACACACACACACACCAGGATAGCCACTTTAGGCCTATGTTCATGTCTGGGGCGTGTCCAGAATCAGATAATTCAATCAACAATCATCTATTATCTTATTTATTCTGAAATTCGTTCTCGCTTTTCTTCAGTAATTAAGTTCAAATTGCTAACTATACGAATGGCTATACATTCTCTCTCTTGCTCTCCCTCCCTCCCTCTCTCTCTCTGTCTCCCTTCTTTCTCTCTTTCTCGCTCTCCCTCTCCCTCTCTCTTTGTCTCCCCTCTCTCTCGCTCTCCCTCCCAATGAAGACAGAGTAACAATAAAAAGAATTATTCGTAATAATTCTAATGATAATTATGGAGTTTACGATAGTGATTGAGATAATAACAATGATGACAGTGATGACTAAAATACAGATAAAAAACGAATGATAAGAATGAGGAAAAACATAATAATAGGAGCAATACCGAATAGAATATCACGTGAATAAATGATATTATCAGCCTTATTATTTTCATTAAGAAAACACATTTCCAACAAAAGCAATGATGGTGATGATGATGATAATAGTAATAATGATAATAACAGTTATAATAAAATGATAATGAAGATGGCATAAGTAACAACAGTAATAGAAATGATAATAACAATAACAATATTGATAACAAAACAGGAATAATAATAACAATATTAACAAGACTTGTACCCACATCATTACCAGTATCAGCTAAAATAACATGTCAATTTTTCTAAACCTACCACACTGCATGAGTCGGTTGTATTACCAGAATCACTTTGAGAAACACACCAAAAAACGTATCTCTAACTTGACACAATAAACGGGCAATACACAGAATCTATATCTACCTCAATGGGGAATTATGCAGTCCATATACACGGGAAAATACTAAGCGACATGCCTGCTTGAATGACAAAAGACCATCATTCATAAAACTGGCCTTGGGTAGCGGAGGTCTCGGCAAAAATACGGCATTTACTCGTACAGGAAGACATTGCAGTGTGCTATTTATCCTCTCCATTCAATGACGGTAATTTGCTAGAGATATATGTTACCATGCCTAATTCGGGAGGTAATCGCACTTTCTAGCGAATCTGGCATCTGTATCTCGGGAGGGGTTTGCTGTTCAAATTTTAATTTATAATGTTTATTACACGTTTTTTTTTTTTTTTATTGTAGGTCTCTGTGATAATGTTCATTGTATTTTGTCAAAGGTATTTGCAGAGCTGAAAATAGGAATGAGATGCTTGCTAATAGTGGTGTTTAATTTACAAATAACGTTCATTTCGAGATGCATCGCGACCCCTATTCGAAGCAGAAACACACACGGAATGTTGGCTAGGTATCTTCACAACTTGATCATGATCTGTGAATTCTACTAGGTGTAAAAAAAAGGTATACGGTTTACAGATTTACGTACTGCGTAGGAAAGTTTATATATACGCCATATTTCAAATCATTCCTAGAGTTCCGATTTTTAACCTTAGGAAAACGGTAAACGCGGCGGTAAAAATTTGAAGACGCCTCGTTAGTGTCTGGTTTACATTGTATTTCAAAGATCAACAACCTATCTGTACATGATATCTGAACCAAAATAACCGTCACTATAATAAAAAAAAAAACAAAAACACACAAACGACATCATGCATATCACAGAAGTTTGTGGTTATGTTATTTTCTTCCTATTTTTATCGCCTTGAAATACGTCTAAATATTACTTCACTGATATTTTTTAATTCTCAGTTTAATTTAATTTAATTCTTGCTTCTTGACTCTCCTCATTGGGCCCTTCGCGGTATACTAGTTGAAAACCGCTTAGTCTATATTAGGGAAAGGCTAGGTCAGTAGCAACTCGAAGAGGTGTCATGGCGTCTGATTCTATTTTCGGAAAAAGCACATGGCGTTTATTTTGATGACGTCACAAAAGTTACGGATGCTTTGTGAATCTGGTCGATCATTTTGGTCTTTTCAATTTTCAAAAAGGATGGAAAATATTGATTTTAATGGTCATATTTTCAGTCATCAAAACAGACGCCGTGATACCTCGAGTTGCTACTGATCTCGCCTTTCCCGTACAGGACAAGAATCGTTTGCTGTGAATGGAGCTTCGAAGCCCCTCTTACTTAAGGCAAATCACATTATTTCGAACGTTCAAGACGGAATTCGAAACACGTTCGATACGAGTTTTGAGACCGTGACTGTACCTCCGTCATCCTCCACTTCAAAAATTCATCTCTTCATAGAACTCTTATATCAAACATTATTCTGAATGGTAATTAAAGCACATTTCTTTCTCTTTTCTTGTTCATTATGTAGCAGAGTGTTCCTTAAGAGGATTGAGTCTTAGGGCTTCATGCCTAAATGAATCAGGGGGGCGAGTTTTCGAAGCTTCAGATGGGGGTGTTCGAAGCTTCATGTGAGTTTTCGAAGCTTCAGATGGGGGTGTTCGAAGCTTCAGGTGAGTTTTCGAAGCTTCAGATGGGGGTGTTCGAAGCTTCAGGTGAGTTTTCGAAGCTTCTGATGGTTTATTGCTTCGTGCAGAATACAGAAGATTGGACAGACACTATAGAAGACTATCAAACTTCTACACTGTAATATTATGATAATTATGATGGTGGTATAATAATATATTACTAAGAAACATTGGCCGAGTTGTGATAATAATAACATAAAAAGGAAAAAGAAACTTACATTGATAAAAATAAAAGCGATGAAGATTGTAGTAACAAGGGATAAAACATTTTGATGGTAATAGTAACAGCATTAATGACTGTAATGGTAATAATAATGATAATGAGGATACTAATGCTGATAAAAAGGAAACCTCTTATTACCTCAAGTAAAAAATTATATAAAAAAGGCAATAATGGTACTGTAAAGGTAATATGATACCAATAACCACACTGATACCAGTGATATTCACACTGATACTACTGGTACAAGGAATGTAATCATAATGAAAATATGGATTTTAATAGTATTGGTTCTTATCAAAGGAGTAGTAATGCTAATTACAATTAATGTAATGATGAATAGCATCAATAAGAACACCTGCAGCAGTTGCAATGATAACAAGAATTACAATAGCAGCGGTAGCAAGCAACAGCAGTAACAATATTAGCAGTAGTGGCGGTACTATAACAACTACTTCTACAACTGCTACTAATACAATAACAACAACAACTACTACTACAGCTTCAACTACAACAACTACTACTACTACACTACTAGTACAACTACTACTACTACTACAACAACTACTACTGACAAACTACTACTAGTACAACAACTACTACTAGACGACTTCTACTACTACTATAACTACTACTAAAGTAACAACAACAATAATTACTAAAACTACCATTAATACTACTTATACTAATACTCCTGACAATAAAAATAATAATGATATTAACAACAGCAATAACAACAGCGATAATACAGAAACAGTAACAATGATAATGATGATGATAATAACAACAATGAAAATTATAATAATGATCATGTTGATAATGATGTAATAACAAGGAATGGTGCTGATAATGCTACTGATGATGCTGATGATGGTGATTATAACGATGATAAGGATAATGAAAGTAACAATCATATGAAAGTAATGATACCATCACTACTACTACCTCTAAAAAGAGTGATGATAATAATGAAAAAAATATGGTGATGGTGACAATAATAGTAATAATAAATATATATGATAATGATAATAGTTCTAATACTGATAATGAAAATGATAATGGCACTAGTAATGGTAACGATGTTACTACTACTACTATTACTAAACTACTACTACTTACTACTACTACTCATACTACTCATACTACTAATAATAATGATAAGAACAACAATGATAACAATAATTATAACAATAACGATAATAACAACACCAAGAGCAATAACGAAAATAGTAATAATAATCATGATAAAAAACATCAACAACAATAATAGTAACAAAAATCATAATGACAAAAATAACAAAAACAATAAAACTAATAATAAGAATAACAACAACAATAACAACAAAAAGGATCAACATTATAGAAAAAAAAAACAATCACGACTATGATAATAAAAGTAATAGCACTAGAAAAAAAGACGAAAATCTGCTTTTTAGACCTGGAGACAAGTAATGCCTAAAACTGATTACGAGAAGATAGTAAGGTTGATGCACAATGAGGTAGCAAGGTCTCAGGCACGCTTTGTGTGGGCAACTGAGGGAGAGAGGGAGAGGTGAGGGTGGGGGAGGGAGAGGGAGGGAGGGAGAGGTGAGGTGAGGGAGGGAGGGAGGGAGGGAGTGGTGAGGGTCAAGGAAGGAGGGAGATGTAAGGGTCAAGGAGAGAGAGACGGGGGTGATGGTCAGGGAGAGAGGGAGGAGAGAGGTGAGGAAAGGGAGGAAGAGAGGGAGAGAGGGAGAGGGGAGGGTCAGAGGGAGGGAGGAAGGGAGAGAGGGAGAGGTGAGGGTAAGGGAGGGAGACGAGGAGAGGGAGGAGAGAGGGAGAGGTGAGGAAAGGGAAGAAGAGAGGCAGAGGTGATGAAGGAGGGAGGGGAGAGAGAAGAGAGTGAGGGTGAGGGAGGAGGAACGGGAGAGGTGAGGAAAGGGAGGAAGAGAGGGAGAGGTGAGAGTAAGGGAGGGAGAGAAGAAGGCTATTAGGAGGAGTGGTGGGGGGCGAAAAAGAGGAAGGTTTTGCGTAAAAGGTTTAATTCCATTTGTTACAATAGATATTCTTTTACTGAGACTTTTTTTTTTATTTGCTTCTAAGTTGCCCCCTGTGTGCAAGGAATGGCCGGGATGACCATCCACTGGCAGCGCGCGAGATCGAACGCAGGTCAGCAAGATTGGCAGACGAGAACGCTTCTCGTTGCATCACCCAGCGGAAAACGGGAAGGCAAGGGAAGGAGGAATAGGGGAAGGCAGGGAAAGGAGAAAGGGTGAGAGGATAAGGATAAGACCCAGTTCAGACGAGCGACTTTAGTAGTGCGACTGCTAGAAGCGCGATGCCAGATCAGTGGAAGTAAAACACTTAGTGTCTTGTGGCTAGCCTGTGGCGCGACTCGAGATCTTCCTCACAGTCGCCCGACTGCCAGGCACTCGAGGTACATGTGCTGCTATGCGGCCGCACACACACAGCGACAGCCACTGCGTTTTCATGGTGATGGCGCGCCTCATTGGCTGGAGTGGGTGGGATTAGACCAATGAGAGAGCATCACGTGGAGCGGAGGCAGACAGACAGGCGACAGTCGCTTCCCCTTCCCCCAGCCAAGAGTGGGAAAGAGACGAGTCGGGCCACTGTAAGCGCCGTGTGTGAACATTCACTCAGTAGTTACTCTTCTAGCAGTCGGACCACTGAAATCGCACGTCTGAAGAGGGCCTAGACCTTGTAGTAGAACAACTACTACTACTACTACAACATCACTACTACAACTACAATAACAACTACAACAACAACTAGTAGAATGCCTTGCGTATCGGGTACCGGGAAAAATCACGTTGATATTACAGATGTTATTGTAAGGGCTTTTCTACTGTATGAATGCATTTTAAGTCCTTCTATTTACATTCTACATAAAGAAAAAGAGCTTGGATGCGGTATTTCGAAATTACGAATTTTATACAGGACTTATATAGGGTATTTCGATTTATATTTTTAATTGTGTAAGAGACATATGCAATACAAGAAGATTTCATAATAGTAGGTACGTTTCTTTTTAATGGATGGTTGCGTGATATGCAATTCTTTGATATCAAAACAGAAAGAACACTATTTAATATGTCATTTCTACAAGAGAATGGAGACAGGGAAACCTTACCATAATGTAGGAAGCGTTTTCAGATTGGCATAATGTTGCAATAGCATGATCTAATAATCGTTATCATCATTACTAATACTATTATTATTATCATTATCATTATTGTAATTATTATCATTATTACCACTGTAACAATATTAACAACACTGACAACAACAACAATAATAATAAGGATAACAATGATAAAGATCATAAAGGCAAGGCAGATAGATAATAGATAATAAACGAGAGAGAGAGAGAGAGAGAGAGAGAGAGAGAGAGAGAGAGAGAGAGAGAGAGAGAGAGAGAGAGAGAGAGAGAGAGAGAGAGAGAGAGAGAGAGAGAGAGAGAGAGAGAGAGAGAGAGAGAGAGAGAGAGAGAGAGAGAGAGAGAGAGAGAAGCGGGTAGACAGAAAGGTCGTATAAATAGATAGCTCGATAGACAAACGGAGAGAGGGAAAGACAATAGAAAGAGAAAAAAAGGAAAGATAATCCAATGAATGGTAAATGAGAATTAAAAATGAACGATAAAAAACAAACAAACAAACAAACAAACAAACAAAAAAAAAAACAGGAAAAAGTATATCAATAATAATTATCATTATCTTTTATTCATAAAAATCTCATCCTTGATATCAGATACATCTTATCTAATCATATATACATATCTATTTCTTATATATATCTATATTCATTTTTTTATCATTTAAGCGTAGCGGGAGAGAGAGACAGAGACAGACAGATCGATTTTGCGTCTTGATCCAAATAAAAATAAATAATAGAAAATAAAGATAATTGTATTTACGCTGTCCCAGAATAAATGAAAGAGACGAAAAGAAAAAAAGATAAATAACATGACTCAAGAAGAAGGAGGAGAAAATGAGGAAGATGATGATGAGGAAGAAGAAAAAAGAAAAAGA
>NW_020869833.1:274679-282179 GCF_003789085.1 Penaeus vannamei | reverse complement strand
GAATAAGATAAAAATTAGTTTTATTATTGATGTTATTATCATTATCAGGAATTCTTGGAATAAGATAAAAATTAGTTTTATCATTGATGTCATTATCATTATGAATTCTGGAATAAGATAAAAATAAGTTTTATTATTGATGTTATTATCATTATCAGGAATTCTTGGAAAAAGATAAAAATTAGTTTTATTATTGATGTCATTATCATTATCAGGAATTCTTGGAATAAGATAAAAAATAGTTTTATTATTGATGTCATTATCATTATCAGGAATTCTTGGAAAAAGATTTTTATCTTGATGTTATTATCATTATCAGGAATTCTTGGAATAAGATAAAAATTAGTTTATTATTTGATGTTATTATCATTATCAGGAATCTTAGAATAAGATAAGAATAGTCTTATCATTGATGTTATTATCATTATCAGGAATTCTTAGAATAAGATAAAAATTAGTTTTATCATTGATGTTATTATCATTATCAGGAATTCTTGGAATAAGATAAAAATTAGTTTTATCATTGATGTCATTATCATTATCAGGAATTCTTGGAATAAGATAAAAATTAGTTTTATATTGATGTCATTATCATTATTCAGGAATTCTTGGAATAAGATAAAAATTAGTTTTATCATTGATGTTATTATCATTATCAGGAATTCTTGAATAAGATAAAAAGATTAGTTTTATCATTGATTCATTATCATTATCAGGAATTCTTGGAATAAGATAAAAATTAGTTTATCATTGATGTCATTATCTTATCAGGAATTCTTGGAATAAGATAAAAATTAGCTTTTATCATTGATGTTATTATCATTATCAGGAATTCTTGGAATAAGATAAAAATTAGTTTTATTATTGATGTCATTATCATTATCAGGAATTCTTGGAATAAGATAAAAATTAGTTTTATTATTGATGTCATTATCATTATCAGGAATTCTTGGAATAGATAAAAAATTAGTTTTATCATTGATGTCATCATCATTATCAGGAATTCTTGGAATAAGATAAAAATGAGTTTTATCATTGATATTATTATCATTATCAGGAATTCTTGGAATAAGATAAAAATTAGTTTTATTATTGATGTTATTATCATTATCAGGAATTCTTGGAATAAGATAAAAATTAGCTTTATCATTGATGTTATTATCATTATCAGGAATTCTTGATCGAGGTCTCGGTAACAGTGAGCTGACGACGAGAGCAAGTCCGGTCCGGTCTCCTTGGCGAACGGTCTCCAAAAAGCCGAATGTCCCCGTGTTTCGGCCTTATCAACTTTCCCTTCTGGAACCTGCCTTTTAACTCCTCGCCCACGTGCTTCCTTCGTCCCCTCCTCCACTCCCCTTTTCATCATCCTCGGCTCTCTCTCTTTCTCTCTCTTTCTCTCCTCTCCTCTCCTCTCGCAGTGTATTACATCTCCCTCGCTGTCCAGTGACTTTTCTTCTCGTTTCCCGGTTGTCTCCATTCTTCGCGCCTCCTTTATCCTCCTCGGCTCTCCTTCCTTTCCAGTTCCTTCATCCTACTCCAGGTCTGTTTCTCACAGTCCAGCCACCTCCCTTCCCTCCCCTCTCACCCCACCCCGACCCGGAGCCCTCTGCCCCCTCCCTTCCTCTCGAAGTGTCCCTCCCTTCTCCACTCATCTCCTTCTGTCGACCCTCCCCGGCCCCCTCTTCTCCCTCTCCTCCCCTCCTCTCTCCTCCCTCCCTCCTCTCTCCTCCTCCTCCGCCCCTCTTCTCTCCTCCTCCGCCCCTCCTCTCTCCTCCTCCGCCCCTCCTCCTCTGCCCCTTCTCCTCCCTCCTCCCCCTCCCCCCTCCCCTCCCTCCTCTCTCCTCCTCCCCTCCTCTCTCTCTCCTCTTCCACATCAAACACTCACACGTGCGGAAAACCGAGCCCGCGCTTTTTAGGCTTCCCGCCAAGCCCTCTGTTTTGGCTCGCTATTATTTTTACCGGGATAAATCTTACTGAACTGAAAGGCGCTCATTTCTTGCCGGTTAAATATTCGGTCCGATAATACATAACCTTTTAACGACGGGGGTGAATAAGTGGCGAGGAGATGGCGCCTCCCCATGCAGAACACGGGGCAATTACAGCGGTCATCTGTTGTGCCGACTGTCTTTTGTCTGACGCGCGGAGGGGATCGGATGTCTCGAACGTCACGCGCTGTTGCTAGCTTTTTGCTGTCCGGATGATATATTGACGGATTTGCTCCGGTCTCGGCTTACCGCTCTTTCGGGAGGGGAAAATATGACCGTAATAGCCGCTAATACAGTAGTTTTGGGCGCCTGATGATGGTGTTATATAAGGGTCCGTGTCCTGTTGGAGGCTCGTGGCGGGAAACGGAGGATCAGATACCCCTTCGCTGCTCTGGAAGTGCTTTTTCTGTTTTATTTTATTTATTTATTTATTTATTTATTTATTATTTTATTATTATTATTAATTATTATTATTATTATTATTATTATTATTATTATTATTATTATTAGTAGTAGTAGTTAGTAGTAGTAGTAGTTAGTTATTTATTATTATTTATTTAGCTATTTATTTTTTTTTATTTACTTATTTATCTATTTCTTTTATTATTTCTTGAACCGTTTGCTGTGAAGACACTTACAGCCTGAAATGAACAGCTGTCTATCTCAGCATCGTTGGCGCTCACGACGAAATAGATCATTTACTCAAGCATGAATGGCTGCGGTTCAGATGATTATGAATATCGTATGAAAAAAATGGGGAAAATGTGAGTGATTCGACTGCGCTAATTAATTTGGAGCGTTCGCTGAATTGTGAAAGCGTTGGTTAATAAATATTACAGGGGAGTGCATTAAGATATTCATATATGTACATGTATATATATATATATATATATATATATATATATATATATATATATATATATATATATATATATATATATATATATATATATATATGTATGTACATATATGTATATATATACACATATACACACACACACACACACACACACACACACACACACACACACACACACCACACACATATATATATATATATATATATATATATATATATATATATAGAGAGAGAGAGAGAGAGAGAGAGAGAGAGAGAGAGAGAGAGAGAGAGAGAGGAGAGAGAGAGAGAGAGAGAGAGAGAGAGAGAGAGAGAGAGAGAGAGAGATTCATAGATTGATAGATAGATATAGATAGACACACACACACACACACACCACCCCTACACGCGCGCGCGCGTATAAATATACCCCGACCGGCCGTCTGCCAGAATTCAAGAAGTTGTAAATTCCGAAAAGCCACCTTATAAATCGCCTTATTTCTTGCACTCGTATATTTTCCATCCCGACAAATTCTTAAGTAGTTCCCAATGAGCGAAAAGCCACTCGCACGCGCCTTGGCTTCGGGCTTTAAATCTGCCTTCAGGAGGGGGGGGGGGGAGAGAAAGTGACGCCCGTGATAAACTTTGGGGGCGCTAATGAAAAGCAGAACTGAAAGGGTTAACATCCAGCGTTTGGGTTGATGATTCATGATGTGTTCTTGGCATATCGGTGCTTTTGATTTTTGATTTGTGCTGGCGATAGTGCACGGGCGATTAGGGAAAGAAAAGGAGGAGGAAGGGAGGAGGGAGGAGGGAGGAGAGAGAGGAGGGAGGAGGGGGAGGGGGGGGGGAGGGGGAGGAGGGAGGGGGAGGGAGGAGGAGGGAGGAGGGGGGAGGGGGGAGGAGAGGAGGGAGGAGGGAGGAGGGAGGGGGAGGAGGGAGGAGGAGGAAGGAGGAGGGAGGAGGGAGGAAGGAGGAAGGAGGGAGGAGGGAGGGGAGGGGGAGGAGGGGGGAGGAGGGAGGAGGGAGGAGGGAGACAAAGTGAGCCCGTGATAAAGGGGCGCTAATGAAAGCAGAACTGAAAGGGTTAACATCCAGCGTTTGGGTTGATGATTCATGATGTGCTCTTGGTAGATCAGTGCTTTTTGATTTTTGATTTGTGCTGGCGATAGTGAACGCCGATTAGGGAAGAAAGAGAGGAGGAGGGAGAGAGGAGGAGGGAGGAGGGAGGGAGGGAGGAGGGAGGAGGGGGGAGGAGGGAGGAGGGACGAGGGAGGAGGAGGAAGGAGGAGGGAGGGTGGGGAGGGGGGGGAAGAGGGAGGAGGGGGAAGGAGGAGGGAGGGGAGGAGGAGGGAGGAGGGAGGGAGGGAAAGGGAGGAGGAGGAGGGAGGCAGGGAGAGGGAGGGAGGAGGAGGGGGGAGGGAGGAGGAGGGAGGGAGGAGGGGAGGAGGGAGGAGGAGGGGAGGGGAGGGAGGGGGAGGGAGGAGGGAGGAGGGGAAGGAGGAGGGAGGAGGGAGGAGGAGGAGGAGGGAGGAAGGAGAGGGGGAGGGGGAGGAGAGGAGGGAGGAGGGAGAGGGAGGAGGAAGAGGAGGAGGAGGGAAGGAGGAGGGAGGAGGGAGGAGAGGAGGGAGGGGGAGGGAGGAGGGAGGAGGGAGGAGGGGGAGGAGGGAGGAGGGAGGAGGAGGAGGGAGGAGGAGGAGGGAGGGAGGGGAGGAGGGGAGGGAGGGGAGGAGGAGGAGGGGGAGGGAGAGGGGAGGAGGGAGGAGGGAGGAGGGAGGACGGAGGAAAGGAGGAGAGGGAGGGAGGGAGGGGAGGAGGACGAGGGAGAAATTACTAAGGCATTGTAAGTGTTGTTTACTGAATATAGATACTTTTCTTCTCTCTCTCTTCCCGATTTTATCTCCCTTTCTGTCCTATTCTTCTCTGTCTCTCCTTTCTTTTTCTCTCTCTCTCTCTCTCTCTCTCTCTCTCTCTCTCTCTCTCTCTCTCTCTCTCTCTCTCTCTCTCTCTCTCTCTCTCTCTCTCTCCTCTTCTCTCTTCTCTTCTCTCTCTCACTCACTCTCACTCTCTCTCCTCTCTCTTTCTCTCTCTCTCATACTTTCTCCCTTTCCCACCCACTCTTCTTCAGTAATATGTATGACAAAACAACAACACATGATTGATGATGAAAATACAGAAGAAGGAATTAAAAAATATAAAATAATACAAGTGATAGTAACGACGAGACAAATATAAAATGTAATAATTTTGAAACGAATAAAAGATTGGATTTTTTGAAACGATTCTGAAAGATATTTACTGAAAGAAAATATTGCGCAAGACTACGTGGTAGAAGATCTACAAACTTTGAAATTTAAAAGTGAAATCTAAAAATCATTTGGCGGAGCAAATTTTTTTTTTTCTCTCTCTCTTCTTTGCCTCTTCCCTTTCTCTTCTCTCTCTCTCTCTCTTCTCTCTCTCTCTCTCTCTCTCTCTCTCTCTCTCTCTCTCTCTCTCTCTCTCTCTCTCTATCCCTGGGTCTTTTCCTCTCTCTCTTTCTCTCTCCCACTCACTCTCTCTCTCTCTCTCCATCCCTAGGTCTTTCCCTCTCTCTCTCTCTCTCTCTCACTCTTCTCTCTCTCTCTCTCTCTCTCTCTCTCTCTCTCTCTCTCTCTCTCTCTCTCTCTCTCTCTCTCTCTCTCTCTCTCTCTCTCTCTCTCTCTCTCTCTCTCTCTCTCTCTCTCTCTCTCTCTCTCTCTCTCTCTCTCTCTCTCTCTCTCTCTCCTCTCTCTCCATCTCCCAGGTCTTTCCTCTCTCTTTCTCCTCTCTCAATCTCTTCTCTTCTTCTCTTCTCTTTCTCTCTCTCTCTCTCTCTCTCTCTCTCTCTCTTCTCTCTCTCTCTCTCTCTCTCTCTCTCTCTCTCTCTTCTCTCTTCTCTCTCTCACTCACTCACTCTCTCTATCCCTAGGTCTTTCCCTCTCTTTCTTTCTCTCTCTCAATCACTCTCTCTCTCTCTCTCTCTCTTCTCTCCCTCTCTCTCTCTCCTCTCTATCTATCCCTATTTCTTCCCGCTCTCTCTCTTTCTCTCTCTCACTCACTCTCTCTATCTATCTATCTATCTATCTCTCTTTCTCTCTCTCACTCACTCTCTCTATCTATCTATCTAATCCATCTCTGGCTCTTCCCCCTCCCACCTCTCTCTCTCTCATTGTCTCCTCCCCTTTCTCTCTCTCCCTCCCCCCCCCCCCTCCTCTCTCTCTCTATCCATCGTTCCCCCCCTCTCTCTCAGTATCTATCTATCTACCTATCTATATTTCTCTATCTATCTATTTATCTATCTATATATGTACATATATACATACAACCACACACACACACACACACACACACATATACACACATATATACATATACATGCATGTATATATACATACGTACACACACACACATACACACACACACACACACACACACACACACACACACACACACACACACACACACACATTCGGTAACATTACGACTTTTATATCCATCAATCGCTTATCTTCAGTGATGTCACATTTCTCTTTCTCTCAATTTGTTCCTTCTAATTTCTCAAGGCATAAGAGACAATTCGTTAACAAAAGCCAAACCACACATCCGGGAAATCCACCTCCAATTTACGCATTACAACGCCACAGAAAAAAAAAAAAAACATTAACACATTTTTACCTATGCTCGTCTTCCAGCCGTGGAACATTTAACACGAGAAATGGTATCTTTACCCACTAACAATATCTGATTTGACGAGGAGCGAGAGAGTGGCACCCGACGTCTGGCTATAAGGGTCACTCGTCGATGATTATCCTATCGGAAAATCGTCCCTATTGGCTGATCCCGATTGTGTCCCTGTTCTTTCGTCGGGTCTGAATGTCAACTCAGTGACTGGGCTGCTGAATATTTCACGACCTTAAATTCTTTAGCGAATGTCGTGTTCAATAATTAAGAATTTTGACCGGCACCTTCGTTTTTGAGTCCTGGTAAATATCAGCCGTTACGTGTATCTGATTTTGTGTCTGTCTGAATTTATGTGTTGTTGTCTTGTCTGTGTCTGAATTGTGTCTGTCTTGTGTGTCTGTCTGTGTGATCTGAGTGTCCCTGATTGTCTGTCTGTCTGAATTTATGTCTGTGTCTGTGATTTTGTGTGTCTGAATTTTGTGCTCTGTGCTGTCTGATTTCGTGTCTGTTTAATGTGTGTCGTGTTCTGATTTGTCTGTCTTTGTCTTGAATTTGTGTGTCTGTGTCTGTGTCTGATGTGTCTGTCTTGTCTGTGTTGTCTGATTTGTGTCTTGTGTGTCTGAATTTGTGTCTGTGTGTTTTCTGTGTGTTCTATTTGTGTCTGTGTCAATGTGCTTCGGTGTGTGTCTGTGTCTTGTAAACGGTCTGTGTGCGTGTGTTGTGTGTGTGTGTGTATGAGATATTATACTGGTTTTCTTTTTGATCCTTTTTTGGCGATAATGATTTAATAGATTATTAAATAATGAAGGATTGTGCGTGCTGTTGTGTGTGTGTGTGTGTTCGTGAGCGTGTACGTGTCAGTGGGTATGTGTTTATGTGATTGTGTGTGTGTGTGTTGTGTGTGTGTTTGTGTGTGGTGTAGCGTGTTGTGTGTGTGGTGTAGTTGTGTGTGTGGTGTGTGTGTGTTGTGCGTGTCAG
>NW_020869833.1:257179-272179 GCF_003789085.1 Penaeus vannamei | reverse complement strand
AGAGAGACGAGAGAGAGAGAGAGAGAGAGAGAGAGAGGAGAGAGAGAGAGAGAGAGAGAGAGAGAGAGAGAGAGAGAGAGAGAGGAGAGAAAGAGAGAGAGAAGAGAGAAACAGACAGAGAGAGAGAAAGCAGAGAGAGAGGCACGAGCGAAAGCGAGCAGAGGAGGAGAGAGAGAGAGACCGAAAACAGACAGAGAGAGAGAGAAACAAACAGACAGAGAGTCAAAGAGACGGAGAAAAGAGAGCCACCAGTACAGAACAGAGAGNGGTTTAAAGCGCATCGACTTCTTCTCTCTTCACTGTGGCCCAGTTGCTCCCCTCTCCCTTCCCTCCTCTCCCTTCTGCCCTTCCTCCCTGCTCCTTTATACCCCTCTTTCTCCACTCCTTGTAACTTCTCCCTCATTGTCCTCTTCTCCATTTTCCGTCCCTTTCATCCCCTGCCCCCTTTATCCCTTCTCTCCCCCTTCCCCCGTTCTAATCCCCCCCCCCCCTTCCCTCTTCCCTCTTCCCATCCCCCGTTCTTATTTCCCCCTTCTCTCTTTCAACCTTCAATCTGCTAGCCCTGCCTGTTCCCTACCCGTTCCTCCCGACCCTCTCTACCTTTCCCTACCCCTTCTCCTTTTCCTTTCCGTTTCCCCTTCCTCTTCCCCTTCTTTCCCTTCGTCTTCCCCTTCCCCTTCCTCTTCCTTCTTCCCTTCTCTTCCTCTTTTCTATCCCCTTCCTCTTCCCCTTCCTCATCCCCTTCCCATCCCCTTCCCCTTCCCCTTCCCGAACCCCTTCCGCACCTACCGGTCTTGCTTGATGAATGGCTCGGTCACGGGAACACCTGCGCAGACGCCCACACCTGTGCGATTGATTCCCCCACCTGCAGCTGTTCCCTTGTATCGGCATGCTGGCCCAGTTTTTGTAGCGGGGGGGTGAGGGTGTTCTTTTTTTGTCTGTGTGTTTTATTGGTTGTTATTACTTTTTATGGGGGGGGGGATGGGTGTTCGTATGTGTCGTATTTCTTGTATGGTTCTAGTCTGTTATATTTATGCTCTCTTGTGGTGTGTATGTCGCTTTCTTTCTCTCTCTCTTTCTCTTCTGTTTCTTTCTCTTTTCTGTCTCTTCTCTTCTTTTCTGTCTCTTTTCTCTTTCTGTTTCTCTCTTCTCTCTTCTTTCTCTCTCTCTTCTCTCTCTCTCTCTCTCTCTCTCTCTCTCTCTCTCTCTCTTCTCTCTCTCTCTCTCTCTCTTCTTCTCTCCCTCTCCCTCTCCCTCCCTCTCCCTCTCTTCCCTCTTCCCTCTCCCTCTCCTCTTTCCCGCCAGCTGCCGCGCCCATCTCCCGTCGCCCTCGGCCCGTCGGTATTTTCGCAATGTAGTTTCTCGGTCAAGTCTCCCATATGTCTATTTGCGTCTGTCATGTATCGCCACTAGCCTATCGCTGTTGGCCGCCTGCCCAGGACCTTCTTCGGCTGCCCCTCCCTCCCCTCCGCTTCTTTCCTCTTCCCGCTCTCTTCCTTTCCTCTATCTCGTCCTGTCTTTCCTCTCGTTTCTCTCTTTTTCTTTTTTTCTTTTTCTTTTCTTTTCTCTTCTTTCCTTTTCTCTTTTCTTTCTCTTTTTTCTCTTTTTCCTTCTTTTCTCTTTGTTCTCTTCTTTCTCTTGTTCTCTTTCTTTCTCTGTTCTCTCTCTCTCTCTCTCTCTCTCTCTCTCTCTCTCTCTCTCTCTCTCTCTCTCTCTCTCTCTCTCTCTCCTCTCTCTCTCTCTCTCTTCTCTCTCTCTTCTCTCTCCTCTCCCTCTCTCTCTCTCTCTCTCTCTCTCTCCCTCCTCCCTCCCTCCCTCCTCTCCCTCTCCATCCCTCCTCCCTCTCCTCTCCCTCCCTCTCTCTCTCTCTCTCACCTCTCTCTCTCCCTCCCTCCCTCTCTCTCCCTCCCTCCCTCTCCCTCCCTCCCTCTCCCTCCCTCCTCTCTCTCTCTCTCTCTCCTCTCTCGGCTCTCTCTCTCTCTCTCTCTCTCTCTTCTCACGTCTCTTCTACTCTCTCTCGCTCTCTCTCTCTCTCTCTCTTCTCCTTATGTTCTTCTCTTTCCTTCTCTCTCGCCTCGTTCACTCTCCGTTTCCCTCCCTTCCCCTCTCCATTTCCCTTCCTCCCCTTCCCTCCTCTTCCTCTCCATTTCCCTTCCCTTCCCCTCCTCCCTCTCCATTCCCCCATTCCCCTCTTCGTGGTGGGCGTGGCTTCTTTCATCTCAGACCGTCACGACGCCCATTTTCACGTTTCGTACGGGCGGCTGGCTCGGTCGCTCGGATTGGCTCTCTGTCACGCCCGCAAAGGAGAGGGGGGTTGGGGGGTAGGAATTGGGGATGGGGGGTGGGGTGTAGGGAGTGGAGGAGTCTTCATCTCGATCTGGTGTGTGGGCTTAGATGTGTGTCTTTTTCTTCCTTTTGATCTTTTCTTTTGGCCTTTTCTTTAATCTTCGCTGTCCGTTTTTTTATTTGTTTATTTTTATTTTTATTCTCAGTGTCTATTTTTCTTGTTTTCTCTCGCATTCGCTTTTGCTTTCTGCTCTTTATTTACGGGATTTTTTTTTTCCCTCAATTTTTTCCGTTTTTATCTCTTCTCTCTTCTTACTTCATTCTCTTTCTACTCTTTCCTTATTCATTCATTCACCTGTACCTTTCATTTATAGTTCATGCCTTCTTTCGTTATCCTCTTTCTCATGCCTTTGCCTCTCTTCTTCCATCTGCTTTTTACCTTTTTATTCTATTTATTTTATCACATGCGTCCTTCTCTCCCATCTCCGCTTTTCCCCTCCGCCCCCTGTTTGCTTCTCTCTTTTGTCTCTCCTTTTCTGTACTTCACTCTCTACCCCCACTCCCTCCCTCCCTCCTTTGCTCCTCATTACTTCCGTCTATTCTTTGCCCCTTTTCACCTCTCCTCTCCGCCTCCCACACCGCTTTCCCACACCGCCCACCTTTCCCGCCCCTCGTCGCCTCCCCTCCCCCCCCCCCTCCACTCCCCGCCCACTCTTTGCCGAGTCCAGTACGTGTAGCACAACGACCAGGTAAGATTTAAAGGTCAGGAAGCCAAAGTAATGGAGGAACACACATCAACTTTCCTCCCTCTCCTCTTCCTCCTCCTCCTCCTCCTCCTCTTCGTCCTCCCTCCCTCCTCCCTCCTCTTCCCTCTTTCCCTCCTCCATAATTCCCTTCCTTCCTCCCTCCTCGTCCTCCTCCCTATTCCTTCCTCCTCCTCCTCTTCGTCCTCCTCCCTATTCCTCTCCTCCTCCTTCCCTCCTCCTCTCTCCTCCTCCTTCCTCCTCCTCATCCTCCTCTCCTCTCTCCCTCCTCCCCCCTTTCCTCCCTCCTCCTCCTCCTCCCCTCTCCTCCCCCCCCTTCCCCCTCCTCTTCCCATCGGCGTTTGCCCCGCCTTCGAGCCGAGAGAGTCGGACGCCGATCGATTTGTGTTGATATGCAAATGACCCGAGCGATCTCACTTGCACCGGCGGGACGTGCGGGTGGGTTGGCCGTCCCGATGAGTGGGGTTTGTGTCTTTTTGTTTGTCTGTGTGTTTTTTTTATTGGGGTGGGTGGGTTGGGTGGGGTGGGTGGGGGGTGGGGTGGGGGGGGTGGTTTGGGTGTGTGTGGGGGGGTGTCTGTCTGTCTGTTTGTATGTATGTATGTATGTATGTAAGTGAATGAGTGTGTCTTATCTGTCTGTGTATCAAGACTTCTGTTTGTGTTTGTGTGTCTCTTGTCTGTCTGTGTGCCTGAATGTCATGACGGCGATGGCGAGAGAGGAAGGGGAGAGAATGACATGACATTAAGGATGACAGTGTTATGAAGATGTGGCTCATGATATTGACTTTATTTTATAATGGAAGATAATGGTAGTGATAGTGGTGGTGATGGTGATGGTGATGATGATAGTGGTGATGAATATGATGATGATGGTGATGAATATGATGGTGATGATGATGGTGGTGATGAATATGATGATGATGGTTGATGATATGATGATGGTGATATTGATGAATATGATGATGATGGTAATGAAGATGATGTGATTGATGAATGATGATGGTGATGGTCATGGTGATGATATCAGGTTTGGTAACAGAGTGGCGTGACGGTGACGGTAGAATAAGAACACGAATAAGAATGAGAAAGAGAAGAAGAAAAAAAGAAAGAAATAAAACACGGGGGTGTAGTTCATTCATATTACGCCACTCCACTAACATCAGAGAGGGGACAAGGCGAGCCATAAACGTGAAACATCTTAGCAAGTGTTTCTGGTGGGAACGCGAGGGGCATCGGAAGAGGGGGGGGGGGGGAGGGGGAAAAGGAGAGGGGGGGAGGGGAGGGGAGGGGAGGAGTGGTACCTGGAGGGAAAGGGGAGGGGAGAGGGGAGGGAGGGGAGGGGGAAGAGGGGAGGGAGGGGAGGGAGGGGTACTGGAGGGGAGGAGGGGGGGGGAGAGGGGGGGAGGGAGGGTGAGAGGAGGAGGGGATGTGGGGGGGAAAGGTACGTGCTTAGATAGTGATACAACTTTTGGGATGGAGGTTAAAAGTGTGTGTGTGTGTGTTGTGTGTGTGTGTGTGTGTGGGTAATTGTGTGTGTGTGTGTGTGTGTGTATCAAGTGGTAGTGTTGTGTGTGTAGTGTGTGTGATGTGTGTGTTGGGTGTGTACATGCAAATACATACAGATATATAATCAGTTATATGTATCATATATAAATAACGATATTATGCTATATTTACGGCTCGCTTAAGATAACTGTAAATAACTTTCTTTGTCTAAAATTCATGAAATTTGTTTAACAGAAATTATTAGCACTAGGTATTGTTTGTAATATTATAAGTACTTATTACTCATGATCTACTTGTGTAATTGTTTTATAACGTTTAAACAGCATTTTTTATATTATCTCGTGTTGCTTATATGGATATGGTAAACCGTGTATCTAACCTAACATATTAAAATATACAATAAATGTTAAATAAATATTATTTACTTATAATTTTGCGCTTAATATTAACACGACATAGGTCTCGCAGTGAATTTCATACTTAATACATATAATTAGATTATATCTTATATCTCTTTAGATATTCATTGATTCACTGACATATAGATATTATAAACTAGCATAGCTCTGACTTCGTCTTTTTTGTACATTCTATTATCGGTGACTTGTTGTATCACCTGAGTTACTGCATGTCTAGTCTTAATTATTAAATCACCCATAAGTTCCGTATTATGAGATCTTAGTATTACTAGATATTTTATCGTTAATGGTTCTGGATCTACTTCTAGTTATATATTTTGTATCAAATCTATTCTAATCCGTAGATTTGTTATATGGTCCGGTCGCAAGCATTGTTCAGAACTAAATCACGTAGTTCTTTGGTGTTAAGGTTCTCGCTGTTATACTTATTTCATTTTTATTTTTGTTATACTCGCTATCATGATTCACTGATAAGGGTGTTTTAAAAACATAGTTATTAACTTCTGCATCTTTGGAGACACTGCCTCTAGATTTGGAGCCGCTATACTTGTTAATAAATTTTCATAATAAAGTTGTTGTTAATTTATTTAAGTTTATAATATAATAAAGTATATATTAGTCAGTATTTTTGTTGTTCAGCTATCATGATCATGAACGAGTTGATGTATGGGAGTTCGTCTATTTGACAGTTATTCAATTTGAATTCACATCATTTTCGAACGTGTCTTAGGAAATCCATCGACTAGATTAACGCTACTCTTCCGGACCATTTCTATTCATTTTCATTCTAATACTGGTATGTATCCATATCAATCTCGAGCTAGGCTGAGGGTTTATTTATCCCGATGTGGTTATAGTATTATATTACTTTATATATAATATAGATTATCATATATATATAATATAGTTGTGTGTGTGTGTTGTCTCGGAATTGCATGTGTGAGAGGAGAGAGAGAGAGAGAGGAGAAGAGAGAGACGCCATGGATAAGAGAAGAGGAGAGAGGAGAGATGAGTGAGAGAGACGAGAGAGAGAAGAGAGAGAGAGCACCGAGACTGGAGAGAGAGAGAGAGAAAGCGCAGCGCAGCGCGTAGCCGTGCGCTGCGTCTCTCTTCTTTCTCTCTCTTGTTCTGTGTCTTATTCTATCTGTAACATGTATGAATGTAAGATAACGCGCATCACCGACATGCGCCACGTATGGGCTGGAGGATGAGGCCCGCGGGAGTGTGATGAGACAAGTTTTGTTGGTGCGAATGGGCGGCGTGGAAGGGTGTCATTCATTCGATCCCCGTGGACGAAGACCAGCGCACGCGTGTGGGTTCTTCCGTTCGTTTCTTATTCCTTATTTCCGTTTTTCTCTTTTCTCATAGGTTTCTTCGTTCCGTTTCTTTTTCCCTTGTTTCCCGTGTTTGCTTTTTTATCTCTAGGTCTTTCGTTCGTTTCTTTCTTACTTTCTCAAATTTCCGTTACGTTCTTTTGTTATTTTTTCTTGTCTTTCCTCTCCCCTCCACTTCTATTTTTTCTTCTCTCCCCTTCTTCTTTTTTTATTCTTTCTTTTTTCTTTCTTTTTCTTCCTTTCTTTCCCTTCCTTCCTTCCCTCTCCTTCTCAAGAAAGCCGCGCTGCGCCTCGAGCAGGTAGGAAGGTAGGGACGATGCCGCTCCCGCACCATGTTGCGCGAGTGGCTCGTCCGCCGCGCGTTCAGATCTTGATTGCAGTTTCCGGGGACTGACTCGCCGTCTCGTTATCGCCGGCCCCGATCTCCCCTTCCCGCTCTCCTCGCCGCCTCTGTTCTCGCTCGCACTCGACGGTTTTCCGCTCTTCTTTCGGCTCGTGTCTGGCTGCTGGCTAGGCTCTGGTGCGCTCGTGTCTGGGGTGTTTGGCTCTGGCTTCTGCGATGGCTTCTGGCTCTTGTCTGGCTGGCTCTGGCTTCGTGTCTGAGACTGGCTGGCTTCTGGCCTGGCTGGCTCTGGCTTCTTTGTATCGGGCTTGGCATCTGGCTGGCTGGCTTCTGGGCTGCGCTGGCTCTTGGCTCCGTGTCCTTGCTGGCTCTGGCTGGCTCTGCGCTCTTGTCTGGCTGTTCTTTTTTTCTCTGGTACTTTTCTTTCCGTGATCTGTCTCTTGTTCTTTGTCTCTCACTTTACTTCTCTCTCTCGATTCCTCTCTCTCTCTCTCTCTTCTCTCTCTCTCTCTTCTCTCTCTCTCTCTCTCTGCTCTCTCTCTCTCCTCTCTCTCTTCTCTCTCTCTTCTCTTCTCTTTCTTTCCTCCTCCTCCCTCCTCCCCTCCCCTCCCTCCCTCCCTCCTCCCTCCCTCCCTCCTCCCCCATCCCCCAGGTCCCCTCCCTTAGTTTCTTCACTTTCTCTCCGCCTCTTCTACTTCACTGACCTGCTTCCCTTTGCCGACCCCTCCCTCCCTCCTCTCAGTCTTTTACCCTCTCGTCTCCTTTCCTCTTCCCTTACTGCAGTCTCCCCCCCCCCCCCGAATTATCTCCCCTCCAACTACATAGACGTTTTTTGAATGGTGCCAATTCGTTTGGTTGGGGGTCGCTGGTGGAGGAGGTCCGTGAGGGGGGAGGACGGTATAAGAAGGGGAAAGATGTTCAAGAGGAGGGAGGGGAGAAGGGACGGGCAAGAGGGGGGAAGGGTGGAGGTGATAGGGGAACGCGAGATGGGGAGCAGTGGTGGAATAGTGAACGGAACATTAGGAGGGGAGGGATAGTAGAGGTGGGGAAAGGGGAAGCAAGGTTAGGAGGGAGGACGAAGAGAGGTGGGGGATCATGGAGGATCGGCCCGGAGGAGGTAAGGTGGGGAGGGAAGGTGAGGTGACGAAGGGAGAGGGAAGGAGAGGCAATGGACAGTGGAGAGGGAAAGGAAGATCATTGAATCGGAATTAGCGGGAAGGGAGAAGAACGTGGATGGAGAGAGGGAAGGGAGAGGGAAACGAGAAGGGGAAGGAGATGAAACGATGAGAGGGGAAGGAGAAGGAAGGAGCAGGAGAGGGGAGGGAGAGAAGGAAGGAGAGAGCGGAAAGGGAGAAGGACAGGAGAGAGGGGAAAGGAGTAGATAGGAGAGAGGGAAGGAGGAGGAAGGGAGAGAGGGGAAGGCTGATAAATTGAGGGAGAGAGGGGAAGGAGATGAAGATAGGAAGAGGAAGAGAGGAAGGGAGAAGTAACGAGAAAGGGGAAGGAGAGAGGAAGAGGAAAGGAGAGAGGGAGAGAGAGAAGGAAAGGAAGAGAGGGGAAGGGAGAAGGAAGGAGAGAGGGAAAGGGAGAAGGAAGGAGAGAGGGGAAGGGAGAAGGAAGGAGAGAGGGAAGAGAGAAGGAGGAGAGAGGGAAGGGAGGAAGGAGAGGTGAGAAGGAAAGGAGGAGAGGGAAGGGAGAAGGAAACGAGAAAGGGGAAAGGGGGAAGGGAGGTACGAACGTGAGGAGGAGGGAGGAGGGGGAGAGAAGAGAGGGAGAGAGTAAGGAGCCCTTAATTGCATAATATACCCTGAGCTGCCGCCTGATCTGAGGTCACCTTCGGAGAGGACTTTCTCTCTCTCTCTCTCTCTCTCTCTCTCTCTCTCTCTTCTCTCTCTCTTCTCTCTCTCTGTCTCTGTCTCTCTCTCTCTCTCTTCTCTCTCTCTCGTCTCTCTCTCTCTCTCTCTCTCTCTCTCTCTCTCCTCTTCTCTCTCTCTCTCTCTCTCTCTCTCTCTCTCTCTCTCTCTCTCTCTCTCTCTTCTTTTGCAATTGGTGACGGTGTTCTGCGGATACGGTTTGCGGAGCTTAATTAAAATCCGAGTCGGTAAAAGTGCGCGGGGATGGGGACCGGAGTGGGAATTGGGATAGGGAATGGGAATGGGAACGGGGGTGATTGGGAAAAAAAGGGAAAGGGAGGAAAGAGGGAAAGAAAGGGAAAGAGGAGAAAGAAGAAAGAGAAGAGGAAGAGAAAGAGAGAGAAGAGAAGAGAAGAGAAGAAACAGAGAGAGAGAGAGAGAGGGAGAGCAGGAATGTTTTTTATTCTTTACTCCCCCCCCCATCCCTGCCCTTCCCCCCCCCCCCCCCCCCCCCGCGCCCTGATCATTCCGACCCTCTTAAAACCAGTCCCCTCCCTCCTCTCCCCCTGTCCCCCTCTCATCCTCACCCCCCTCACCCCCTAACCCCTCTCCTCCTCTCCCTCACTCCCCTCACCCCCTAACCCCTCTCCCCCTCTCCCCTCTCCCCCTCTCCTCCTCTCCTCCTCTCCCCTAACCCTCTGGATCCCCGAAAGAAGAGTCAGGATTCCGACCGGAAGTGTGCGTGTGTGAAGGGGGGAGGGGAAGGGCTGGAGTAGGGAGGGTGGGGAGGGGGGAGGAATGGCGGGAGGGGAGGTGAAGCATCGTTTACGAGCAGGGATGGCCGGGGCGAGGTGGGGTGGGGGTGGGGGGAGGAGGGTAGAGATTGCAGCTCATTAAGGTGATGATGATAGAGGGTGGGGAATGGGAGAGGGAGAGAGGGGGGCAGGAAGAAGGAAAGGGAAAGGGAAAGGGAAAGGGAGAGGGAGAGGGGAAGTAAGAATGAAAGATAGAAGGAAAGAAAGAAAGAAAGGGGTAAAGGGTACACACAGATAGCAGGCAGACGAGCAGGCAGGCAGACAGGCAGACAGGCAGGAGAGAGAAAATAGCGCTTGCCTTGGAATTTTCTCTATTCGTAACGCCAAGCGAGAGAGTTCTGAATGGGGGAATAAAGGTGGGCAATAACCAAGTCTAATATCCTCGGGGGAGGGGGAAGGGGGGGAGGGGGTAGCGGTGGTGGTGAGTCATTGGGTTTTCTTGCTGTACCCCCCCCAGTCCCCCCACCCCCCAGTCCCCCGCCGCCCGCCCGCCCGCCCTCCGCTCCCACCCACTCACCCACACTTTCCTTCCTCTCATGGCGGCGCTGGTGCATACGCCGTCGCTACACTTTTTGGGTCTCTGTTTCTCACCCTTCCCCCTGTTTTTTTTCTCTATTTCTCCTTTCACTTCTGATCACCTTCTTTATTTTTTCTTCCTTCTCTCTTAGTTCCCTGTCCCCCTTCCCTCCTCCCTCTCCTTACTCAGCTCGCTCCCTTCCCTCCTACTCCCCACTCTTCTCCTCCCCTCCCTATCTCTTGCTCCCTCTCCCTCTCCCCTTCCCTCTACCCTCTACTCCCCTCCCTCTCCCTTCCCTTACTCCCCCTCTCCCTTCCTCCCCCCTCTTCCTTCCCTTACTCGCCCCTCTCCGTCCTCCCCTCTCCCACCACTCCCCCTTCTCCTCTCCCCTCTCCCCTCTCTCTCCTCCCCCTCCCCGCTATGCCAACGCGAAGGAGAGCCACGCCTGGTCAGCCAGGNGAGAGAGAGAGATGAGAGAGACAGCAGAGAGAGAGACATGAGAGAGAGAGAGAGAGGAGAGAGAGAGAGAGTAGAAGGAACGGAGAGGAGAGACGATGAGTGGAGGAGATGGAGACACGAGAGAGAGAAGAGAGAGAGTGAGAGAGACGAGAGAGAGAGAGGAGAAGAGAAGAGGATGAGAGAGGAGAGACAGAGACTGGCAGAGGAGAGATGAGGAGCAGAGAGGAGAGAGCAGAGAGAGAGGAAGGAAGAGGAGAGAGAGAGGAGGAGAGAGAGAGAGGAGCAGAGAGAAGAGGCAGGAAGACAGAGAGAGAGGTAGAGGAGAGGACAGAGAGAGAGGAGAGAGAGAGAGAGAGAGAGAGAGACCAGAAGAGGAGGAAGAGAGAGAGGAGAGAGATGCGAGAGGCAGAGAAGGAGCAAAGGGAGATAGAGGTAGAGAGAGAGAGAGGAGAGAAGAGAGAGCAGGAGAAGAGAAGAGAGAGGAGAGAGGACAGAGAGGAGAGAGCAGACAGAGAGAGAGAGAGACAGAGAGAGAGAGAGAGACATAGAGAGAGAGAGAGGAGAGAGAGAGAAGAGAGAGGAGAGAGAGAGAGAGGAGAGAGAGAGAGAGAGAGAGAGAGAGAGAGAGAGAGAGAGAGAGAGAGAGAGAGAGAGAGAGAGAAGAAGAGAGAAGAGAGAAGAGGAGACGAGAGAGAAGAGAGAGAGAGAGACCAGAGAGAGAGAGAGAGAGGAGAGGAGAGGAGAGAGGAGAGAGGAGGAGAGAGAGAGAGAGAGAGCAGAGAGAGGAGAGAGAGAGGAGGAGAGAGAGAGAGAGAGAGAGAGGGAGGAGACAGCGTTTTAGAGAGGAGATTTGAGAACAGAGAGAGAGATTGAGACAGGGGGAAGAGGAGAGAGAGCAGACAGAGAGGAGGAGAGGAGAGAGACAGGAGCAGAGAGAGACAGACAAGATGAGAGAAAGGAGAGAGATGCTAGGAGCGAGAGAGAGAAAGACGGAGAGAACAAGTACACAGAGAGAGAGGAGAAGAGAGGAGACAGACAGAGAGAGAAAGAGAGAGACAGGACAGAGAGAGAAAGAGAGAGAACAGACAGGAGGAGAGAAGAGGAAGAGACAAGACGAGAGGAGATGAAAGAGAGGAGACAGAGGCAGAGAGAGAAAGAGAGAGGACAAACAGGAGAGAGAAAGAGAGAGACAGACAGAAGAGAGAAAAAGAGAGAGACAGAAGCAGAGAGAGAAAGCGCAGAGACAGACAGAGAGAGAAAGAGAGAGACAGCGACAGAAGAGGAGAAGGAGAGAGACAGAACAGGAGAGGAGAAAGAAGTTAGAGAGAGCAGGGAGCAGAGAGAGGAGAAGAGACGAGGAGTACAGACAGAGATGGAGATAAGAGGAGTAGACAGAGCAGGGAGAGAGAAAGAGAGAGACACGTACAGAGAGAGAAAGAGAGAGACAGACAGAGAGAGGAAAGAGAGGAGAAGCAGACGAGAAGGAGATAAGAGAGGAGACGTGACCAGAGAAGAGAGAGAGAGAGGACGACAGGAGAGAGAAAGCAGAGGGAGAAGCAGAACAAGAGAGAGAAAGAGTAGTGATGGAGGTAGAGAGAGGTGGGATGTGTTGATAGGTGATGAGAGAGAAGAGAATGGAGGAAGGAGACGAGAAGTTAGAGAGAGAGATGAAGAGAGAGAGAGAGGGAGAGAGAGAGAGAGAGAGAGAGATGAGGAGGGATGAGGAGGAGGGGAGAGAGAAGATCAAAAGGACGGAAAGCACAAATCAAATGATCAAAATAAAATAATACATTCAAATACATAAATACAGAATATACATACAATAAATAGTAAAAGCAAACATTCACAACAAAAACAACAATAAAAATAGAACAAATGCAGCTTTCACGATCGCAAACATATTTACCCGGATTCCAGGCGCCTGCATGATGGCAATAAGAAGAAAAAAGAAGAATTATATTAAAACGGGTCACGACTTCACGAGAGGATTACATGGCTTTTCGGTACGCGTAAATCCACCTCGAGGGCAGATTTTCGGCTAAATTCCAGCTAAAAATTGAATCAGATTTTGGGTCAAATTTACGGCTGATGTTTAAATCCCCAAAGGGTAGTTCTAGAAAACAACATTAATAAGATTACCATTGACACGAGAGGTAATAAAAATTGTGTCACTCGCAGGCCGAGACTCTTTAACCTGATGCAGCATATCATTATAGACAATGTGGTTATTATATGGTTATTGACGTATAAGCAGCAGCTATGTAGATAGCCAGAAACATTTCCGAAGAGCAAGAGAAATGGTAAGCAGCGTGAGACTGGTAGGTACTGGCGTAGGTTGGCGCATTGGTGATTTGTATTCCGTGGAGGCCGTCTGTGTACGAGAGACGATTACCCCCTTGCTGCTGGTGGCTTGTACGTAACATGGCTGGTTGTGGGACGAAAAAGGATTGGCATCCCGTATCATGCCCATTCCCACGCCATGGGCTAGACGGACGGAGTTTGTTTTTCTCCAATAGAGCTGGCTTCATGTGTATGGTAAAGCTTTACAGCAACAGCACCTAAAGTAAAGGTAAACTGCCGATGCGCGCATACAATCCTGTTACCACGTCCTCTTGCCAAACATTTTTTACTCGTCGGCATTGGGTTGATGAACTCGAGTCACAGTGGACACGGCTCTTGTTCTCCCTGTGCTACATGAGGTTCAAGAACACGAGCCGTGTCCACTGTGAGTCGAGTTCATCAACCCAATGCCGCCGAGTAAAAAATGTTTGGCAAGTGGACGTGATAACAGGATTGCTGGCATGCATCGGCAGTTTACCTTCACTTTACGTGCTATTGCCGAAAAGCTTTACCCATATATACGATGCCGCTACTATTGGAGAGAAAAGACAAAACTCCCGTTCCGTGTTTCCTCCTCCTTCCCTCCTCTCCTCCTCCTCCAGCCCTTTCTTCCCTCCTCCTCCTCCAGCCTTTCTTCCCCTCCTCCTCCTCCCTCCGCTTTCCTCCCTTTCCTCCTCTTTCTCTTTCTCCTTCTCCTCCTCCTCTTCCTTCTCCTCCATCCTTTCTTCTCCTCTTCCTCCCTTTCCTCCTCTTTCTCCTACTCTTCCCTCTTCTTGTGGAGCAAACAAACAAACAAACTCCTTAAAATTCCTAAAACATAAAAAAAAAAAAAAAAAAAAAAAAAAAGTGCTATCACTTGGCAGGTTTTAATATAAGAAATAAAATAACATTGGTTAATACACGACAGATAATGTACATGCTATTCTCGAAGGTCAATTAAAAATACTGTACTGACAATGCAACAATGAGGTGCTGGGGTATCTGACGACCACCAGTAGTTATTTGGGGGGATGGTTTATATGGGCGTAGGAAAATGCCCATCTATCATACTTTTTTTTCCCGGGAAAGGCTGTGTTGTAAGTTTCGACCAATGAGCAAGGAATTATTTCCATTTCATTCTAGAAAACTTTTCTCAACTCTGTCACTATCGCACTTTTTTATTTTCTGCTGCAATAAGAAATACGTCAAAACAAATACCTCTTGTACATCAATTTTGTAAAGGTGTTTTATAAAATCTGAATCGTGCCCGTTAGCTGAAAATTTGAATAAATTAAAATAAGATGGACATTAAACCTTCAAATTGGGAATGCTTTGCTCCCATGTAGCTATTTTCAGCTCAGCATTCAAATAAAGCGGTACATATTTTCCAAGCGTCTCGGCTGCGGGTTTTGACGCCGGAACATCAAGCGCGGGGGAAAAAAACTGATATTC
This sequence comes from Penaeus vannamei, assembly GCF_003789085.1. Classification (NCBI taxonomy): domain Eukaryota; kingdom Metazoa; phylum Arthropoda; class Malacostraca; order Decapoda; family Penaeidae; genus Penaeus; species Penaeus vannamei. The sequence continues at coordinate 258,112 of NW_020869833.1, read as the reverse complement.
ACACTATATCTAATATTTCTGTTTCATTTCATTAAAAAAAACAATGAAAATACCATATAACCTATTTATCAATCTACGCATATAATCACATAACTTGAGAAAAATCACTGGAAAATGAAAAAAAAAAAAAAAAAAAAAATACAGATACGTACTTCACCAAAAAAGAACAAATTAATAAATAGACTCACCTAAGACAGAGAGGTTGGCGCCCCTAGATACGATCTTCCCGACCCCATAGGACGACGCCACGCACTGGTAAACGCCCTCGTCTGACGAAGGGGATTTCGGGCCATTCGTCCACTTGAGGTAGAGGGTGCCGTTGGCAAGGACTGATCTGAAGAGGGTGATGGGGGTGGAGGTTGGGGGTTAAACTATCCATTATTTTTTATCTTCATATTATTCTCTCTCTCTCTCTCACCTCCTCTCCCTCACTCAACTATCCCTCTCTCTCACCCTCTCCTCTCTCTCTCTCTCCTCTTCCTCCTTTCACCCCTCTCAACCTCACCCTCTCTCTTTCCTCTCTCTCTTTTTCTCTCTCACCCTCTCCGTCTCTCCTCTCTCTCTTTCTCTAACCCTCACCCTCTCTCTCTCTCTCTCATCCTCACCTCACCCTCTCTCTTCCCTCTCTTTCTCTCTCTCCCTCTCACCTACTCCATCTCTCTTGCACCCTCTCTCCACCCTCTCCCTCGCTCTCTAACCTCTCAATTGCTTCTCTCTCTCTGACCTCTCCCTCTCTCTTCACCCCCACCTCTTCTCTCTCTCTCCTCTCCCTCTCTCTCTCTTCCTCTCTCTCTATTACTCATTCCCTCTCTCTCTCCTCTCTCTCTCCCTCCTCTCTCCCTCATCCCCTCTCTCTCTCTCCGTCTCTCTCTCTCTCTCCCTCTCTCCTCTCCCTCCCTTCCACTCTCTCTCCCTCTCCCTCTCCCTCCCCCT
>NW_020869833.1:244679-247179 GCF_003789085.1 Penaeus vannamei | reverse complement strand
TAAGATAAACAAAGAGAAATGAAGTAAGGAAAAAAAATATTAACAATAACTAGCATAAAACAAACAAAAAACAAAATCAACAGAAAAACAAGGAAAAACAAATGAACATCATGACGTCACCAAAATGGCGCCAAGAGCGAGCAACTGGTATTCGAATCGAGATAAACTTTAATCTCTCTTTATCTCTCCCATCCCATCTTCTAAATTCAAATTATTATGTCTGTTTCTCTATTTACTGGTGTGTGTGTGTGTGTGTGTGTGTGTGTGTGTGTGTGTGTGTGTGTGTGTGTGTGTGTGTGTGTGTGTGTGTGTGTGTGTGTGTGTGTGTGTGTGTGTGGTGTGTGTGTGTGTGTGTGAGCGTGCGTGCGTATGTGCATATTAAGGAAGAAGGAGGAGAGAGAGAGAGAGAGAGAGAGAGAGAGAGAGAGAAGAGAGAGAGAGAGAGAGAGAGAGAGAGAGAGAGAGAGAGAGAGAGAGAGAGAGAGAGAGAGAGAGATAGGGGAAAGGGGAGGGGAGGGGGAGGGGGAGGGGTAAGGAATACCTACGGTCTATTTTTAGAAACATTTACATACAATAAGCGAGGTGCCGAAGAGGGGAAGAGAGAAAAGGGGAAGAGAAAAAGAGGGGAAGAGAAAAAGAAAGAGAGGGAAGAGAAAAAAGATGGGAAAGAGAAAAAGATGGGAAGAAAAAAGATGAAGAGAGAGAGAAGAGAGAAAAAGAGGGGTAAAGAGGAAAGAAAATGGAGAGAGAAAGATAGATGGGAAAGAGAAAGAAAGAGAGAAAAGGGAGGAAAGAGAGATTGGAAAGTTAAAGAAAGAGAGAAATGGGAAAGAGAAAAGAAAGAGAAAAAGGAAACGAGAGAGAGGAGAGATGAAAATAACGGGATAGAAAGGGAGAAAGGAGAAAGAAGAAGAGAGGGGAAAGAGATCAAACAAAAGGAGAAAAAGCGAAAGGAGAGAAGGACGAGAGAGAAAAGAAAGGAAGGAGGGGGGAAGGGAGAGCGAAAGAGGAAGAGAAATGGACGAGAGAAATAAAAGGAAAAGAATAATTAAGGACGGAAGAAAGAAGAGGAAGAAGGAAGGAGAGAATGAAGGAAGGGAAAGGAAGGAAGGAAAAAGAGGAAGAAAGAAGGAATAAGAGAAAGAAGAAAAGAGAGAAGGAGAGAAGGAAGGAAGGAAGGAAGGAAGAAGCAAGAAAGAAGAGGAATGAAAAATTAAGGAAGGAAAAAAATCACACATTTACGCATACATCCCCCCCCCCCCAAAAAAAAAAGTCAACGCCCCAAATTTTTCGTTCTAATTCACACAACAACCATAAACAAATAAAACAGAGACAAACAAATAAAGCCCAACACCCCGAATGATTCCACAAGCCCGCCCATAGCACCGCATCCACGAGTTTATTTACGTTGGCGCCATTTTTTTCTCCTCAGACCAAAATGGCGCCAATTTTTCTTCTTTTCAAACCAAGATGGCGTATTTTCTTTTTTTTTCTCTCTCTCATCTCTTCGTCGTCCCTCGTTTCCGGTTCTGATTAAATTTCGACCTTTTCAAAAGCGATGACGTGTTTATCGTTGTTATCATTAATGCCAATTTTTGTAGTGATAGTCACGTTGTTCATTCTGTTCTTATTACTATTGCTGTTGTTGTTGCTATTGTTGTTATTTCTTTCTAATTAATATCGTTTCTACTCTTCTATTTTCTTGTTCTATTTCTAGCGTTGTTATTTTTGTTATTTTTCTTGTTATCACGCATTTCTATAGTTCTATTCTACAATTCTATTCTTTGTCGTTGTCGTTATTGTTATATTTCTTATTTTTTTTACTGTTCTATCTTATTGTTCTGTTTCTTTTTGTCGTCGTTATTATTGTTATTTTTCTTATTATTATCATTTCTATTGTTGTAATAAATGTTATTGCTGTGTATTTCGTTGTTCTTGTTGTTATAAATGTTATTTTTGATGTTAAAGTCACTGCTGTTGTTGTTATTTTTTTGTTGATATTGTATTTGTTATTCATTTTGCTGATTGTCTCAGTTGCTATAATAATAATGATAATAATAATAATAATAATAATAATAATAATAATAATAATAATAATAATAACGATAATAATAATAATTGCAGCAATAACAATAATTATAATAATAACAATAATAATAACGATAATAATTAATTACAGTAATAAAAATATAATAATAGTAATAATAATAATAATAATAATAATACAATAATAATAACAATAAATATAATAAATAATAATAACGGAATAAAAATAATAAAAATAGTAATAAATATTGATAATATCAATAACTTGTAATAAAGTAATAAAATCTACACACATACACGCATGCACACGCACGCACACATATATATATACACACACACACACACACGCACTTACATATACACACACGTACACACACACACACACACACACGCACTTACACACAAACACACACACCACACACACACACAAACCACGCACACACACCACACAAAC
>NW_020869833.1:225000-232500 GCF_003789085.1 Penaeus vannamei | reverse complement strand
CTCCCACTCCCCCATTCCCATCCCTCTCCCTTCAACCCCTCCCTACTCTCCCCTCCCCCATTCCCCTCCATCCTCCCCTCTCTCCACTCCCCCATCCCCCTCCCCCATCCCTCTACTCCCCCATCCTCACAACCCCCCTCCCCACCCCCCATCCTCCTCCTCCCACACCCCCCCACTCCCCCAATCCTCCATCCTCTTCCCTCTCACCTCCCATCCTCCAACCCCCTTCCCCCACATCCCCCCTACCCCACCCCCCCTCCAGTCCTCTCCATCCTTCCCCCATCTCCCCTCCCCCTCTCCCACTCCCCTCCCCCCCCTCCCTTCAACCCCCTCCCTCCAAACCCCCTCCCACCTCCCAATCCTCCAACCCCCTCCCTCTTCGCTCCTACCATCCTTCATCCCCCTCCAATCTCCTCCATCCCCCCACTTCCGCCCAACCCCTTTCCCCTCCAACCCCCCTCCCCCCTCGTCCACTCCTCCCATCCCTCCACACCTCATCCCCTCCCCATCCTCCCCCCAACCCCTCCCCCCACTCCACCCCCCATGCTCCCCCAACGCGGAGATCGGACGCGAGTGAGGGAGCGCTCCAACTACCCCTTCCCCCCATCCTTCATCCCCTCCCAATCCTCCTCCCCATCCTTCAACCCCACTCCCCCAACCCCTTTCCACCTCCAACCCCCCAAACCCCTCCACTCCCCACTCCTCCATCCCCCATCCACCCCCCCCCATCCCCCCCCAACCCCCTCCCCCCACTTCATCCTCCCCCAACGCGGAGATCGGACGGAGTGAGGGACGCCGCTCCAACTACCCTCCCCCCTCCCACTCCCCCCTCCCCTCATCCTCCAACCAACTCCCCTCCAGCCCCATCCCCATCCTTCAACCCCCCCCATTCCCCCGCCCCCTCACCCCCTCCCTCAACCCCACTCCCCTCCCCCATCCCCCAACCCCCTCCACCCACCACCCCCATCCTCACCCCAACGCGGAGATCGGACGCGAGTGAGGGAGCGCTGGCGGAGTATTGATTGAAGGGATAATGCGATCGCCGCCCATCAAGGAGACGGGCGATCGCGGGGGGGTGTTGGGGTGTTGTGGGGTGGGAGGAGAGGGAGAGGGTGTATGGGGGTGTGTGTGGGTGGAGGGGAGGGAGGAGAGGGAGAGGGGGTGTGTGGGGGTTGTTTGGTGAGGGGTGGGAGGAGAGGGAGAGGGGGTGTGTGGGGGTGTTGGGAGGGTGGGGGAGGGTGGGGGTTTGAAGGAGGGTGGGGTGTGTGTGGGAGGGAGGGGAGGGGATGGGGAGGGGAGTGTGGAGGGGGTGGGGTGTGGGGAAGGGGAGGGAGGTAGGTGTGGTGGGGAGTGGGAGGGGTGAGGGGGGGAGGGGGGAGGGAGATGAGTGTATATGTGGAGAGGGGGGAGGGGTGTGTGGGGGTATGTGGGGAAGTGTGGGTGTATGGGGGGAGGGAGGGTGGAGTGTGGAGGGTAGGGAGGAGGGTGGGTGTTGGGGGTGTATGGTGGGTGTTGTGTGGAGTGCGGGGGTGGGGGGGGAGGTAGGGTGGGGTGTGTGAGGTGTATGGGGGGTGATTGTGTGTGGGGGGGTTATCTGTGTGGGGATGGGAGAAGGAGGGGGAGACGAGAGGAGGATAGGGGAGGAAGTGTGGGGTGTTGTGTGTGGGGTGGGAGTGGAGGAGGGAAAATATCTGTAGGGAAGGAGGGGGGAGTTTGTGTGGGGGTGGAAGGGTTGAGGATGAGGGTGTGGGAAGGGTGTGTGGGGAAGGAGGGGGGAGTGTTGGAGGGGGAGGAGGGATATGGGGTGTGGTGTAGGGGGAGCAATGGGGTGTATTTGGAGTGTATTTGGAGGGGTCAATGGTGGGGGGGATGTGTATGGGGAGTGTGTGTGTGTGTATGTGTGTGTACTGGTAGAGACAGTAAAGGGGGACACATGTGCGTGTATGTATATATACGTACATACATATACATACATAGTATATTCCTGTCTTCGCACGCCTATACATACACGCACATAACCACACACGGGTAGGCCTATGTGCGTATTATATCAACCTATTATACCGCCCCCTCATTACCCCTCCCCCCCCCTCATTACCCCCCCCCCCCACCCCCCCACACACCACCTCCTCTGAGACAGTCACGGTCCCATAGCTTCGAAAGATCAATATCGACCGAAAATGTGATTGAGTGAGTGAGTGGGTGGGTGGGTGAGTAAGTGAGAGAGAGAGAGAGAGAGAGAGAGAGAGAGAGAGAGAGAGAGAGAGAGAGAGGAAGAGGAAGAGGAAGAGGAAGAGGAAGAGGAAGAGGAGAGAAGAGGGAGAGGGAGAGGGAGAGGGAGAGGGAGAGGGAGAGGGAGAGGGAGAGGGAGAGGGAGAGGGAGAGGGAGAGGGAGAGGAGAGAGAGAGAGAGAAAGCGGGGCGGGGGAGAAGGAGGAAGGGGGAGGGAGGCGGGAGAGAAGAGGAGAGAGAGAGGAGAGAGAGAGAGAGAGAGAGAGAGAGGAGAGAGAGAGAGAGAGAGAGAGAGAGAGAGAGAGAGAGAGAGAGAGAGAGAGAGAGAGACTAAGAGAGACACGCCCACCGTCCACGCCCACTAACCTCCATTAAGAAGGATTCGGGCGGTGAAATCTCCCCCTCTTCCCCTCCCATTCCCTTCCCCCTTCCCTTCCCTCTCCTCCCTCTCCCCTTCTTTCCCTCCCTCCTCCCCTCCCCTTCCCCCTTCCTGCCTCTTTCCCTCCCCTCCTCCCCTCCCCCTCCCCTTCTCCCCTTCTTTCCCTCCCCTCCTCCCCCTTCCCCTCCCCCTTCCTGCCCTTCCCCTCCCCTCCTCTTTCCCTCCCCCCTTTCTCCCCCCTTCCCCCTTCCCCTCCCTCTTCCTGCCTTCCTCCCCCCTTCTTCTTTCCCTCCCCTCCTCCCCTTCCCTTCCCCCCCCCCCCGCCATATGTCTTACGGGCGCGACGCCCCCCTTTCGCTCGCCGTCTCAATAATTCATTTCGGGGATTTATTTATCTTCTCTCTTCTCTCCTTCTCTTCCCTCCTTTTGTATCGTTTATTCTCCTCTTGCTTCCACCCTTTTCACTTTTTTTTTTTGCCTCTTCTTCTCTTGTCTCGCCTTTTTAATTTTTTTTTCTCTTCTTTTATTCTATAATTCTTCTCCTCTTTTCCCGTTTTTTCTCTAATTCTTTACTTTTCTCTTTTATTCCTTTATTCTCCATTTCTTTTCCTGTTTTGCTCTTGTTCTTTTACCTCCTTCTTAATTCCCTAATTCTCCTCCTCTTTTTGGTTTTATTTTGTCTTTTTTCTTATTCTTCTATCTCTACTTTATTCCCTTATTTTTTTTTTTGTTTTTCTTTCTTTTCCCGTTTTTTCTCCTATTCTTCTACCTCTTCTTTCTTCTTTTACTCCCTTATTTCTTTATGTATTTATCTCTTATCCCATTTTATAAAATTCATCCATCCCTATTCCATCCACTAGACCGAGCCTTCAAACCCTCCATCCTTATCGTCACACTAAGCAACTGACTATTCCTATGTTTCCTATTCCTCATTTCTGTTAAATATGAGACTTCCTTTCCTATTCCTTCCGTTGTTATATAGGACTGTTAAATATAGGACAATCCTCCGTTTCCTATTCCTCCTTCCTGTGAAATATTGCAGGACTATCCACATCCTATCCTACTTTCTGTTAAATATGAGACTTCCTTTCCTATTCATACTTTCTGTTAAATAGAGGACTACCTTTCCTATTCCTCATTTCTGTTAAATGTAGGACTATCCTTCCTATTCTTTAGTTTGTTAAATATAGGACTATCCTTCCTATTCTCATTTCTGTTAAATATAGGACTATCCTTCCTATTCCTACTTTCTGTTAAATATAGGACTATTATTCCTATTCTTTAGTTTGTTAAATATAGGACTACCCTTCCTATTCCTCATTTCTGTTAAATATAGGACTATTCCTTCCTATTCTTTATTTTGTTATATATAGGACTACGTTTCCTATTCCTACTTTCTGTTAGATATAGGACTATCCTTCCTATTCTTTAGTTTGTTAGATATAGGACTACGTTTCCTATTCCCCATTTCTGTTGGATATAAGACTTCCCTTCCTATTCCTTCTTCTGTTAGATACAGGAAAACGTTTCCTATTCCTCCTTTCTGTTAAATATAGGACTACGTTTGCTGTTCTTCCTTTCTGTTAAATACTGGACTATCCTTCCTATTCCTTCCGTTGTTAGATATAGGACTACCCTTCCCTATTCTCCTTTCTGTTAGATATAGGACTACCCTTCCTATTCCTCATTTCTGTTAAATATAGGACTACCCTTCCTATTCCTTAGTTTGTTAAATATAGGACTACGTTTCCTATTCCCCATTTCTGTTGGATATAAGACTTCCCTTCCTATTCCTTCTTCTGTTAGATACAGGACTACGTTTCCTATTCCTCCTTTCTGTTAATTATAGGACTATCCTTCCTATTCCTTCCTTCCTGTTAAATATTGCAGGACTCTCCACACCCTATCCTGCTTCCTGTTAAATATAGGACTATCCTTCCTATTCCTTCCTCACTGTTAAATATTGCAGGACTATCCTTCTATCCTATTCCTCCTTCCTGTTAAATATTGCAGGACTATCCACACCCTATCCTGTCTCCGTTAGATATAGGACTATCTTCCTATTCCTCCTTCCTGTTAGATATTGCAGGACTTTCCACACCCTATCCTGCTTTCCGTTAAATATAGGACTATCCTTCCTATTCCTTCCTTCCTGTTAACTATTGCAGGACTATCCTTCGTTTCCTATTCCTCCTTCCTGTTAAATATTGCAGGACTATCCACACCCTATCCTTCCTATTTTTTTTTCCTGTTAAATATTACAGGACTATCCACATCCTATCCTGTTTCCGTTAAATATAGGACTATCCTTCGTTTCCTATTCCTCCTTCCTGTTAAATATAGGACTACTCTTCCTATTCCTTCCTTCCTGTTAACTATTGCAGGACTATCCTCCGTTTCCTATTCCTCCTCCCTGTTAAATATTGCAGGACTCTCCACACCCTATCCTGCTTTCCTGTCCCAGACGCCCGCAAAGTCCAGTTCAATCTCCTTCTGGCTCGGGCTAAGTAGGGTTTCTCACTTGTCTCGTGTCTGCTCTCCTGATTGCTTTCTATGTCTGTTTGTCTTTTATGTCTGTGTGTTTTCGTGTCTGTTTTTGTCTGTTTTTTGTCTCTGTCTGTCTGTGTCTTTCTTTGTTTTTCTCTGGTCTCTCTTTGCTGCTTTCTCTCTTTCTCTCTCTCTTTCGCTTTCGCTCTCTCTCTCTCTCTCTCTCTCTCTCTCTCTCTCTCTCTCTCTCTCTCTCTCTTCTCTCTCGTCTCTCTCTCGTCTCTTTCTCTCTCTCTCTCTCTCTCTCTCTCTCTCTCTCCTCTTCTCTTCCTTTCGAGAGAGAGAGAGAGAGAGAGAGAGTGAATCATTTGATACCAACTTAATTCTCTCTAAAATCCTATTGGTCTCTCTTGCCTTTCTTCCTATCATTTATTGAAGCGCCTTAGGGTAGTCTGCGGAAATAAGCCTCGTGCGGACATGTGCAAAACCTGTGTGTGCGTGTGTGTGTGTAAGTGTGTGTGTGTCTCTCTCTCTCTCTCTCTGTGTCTCTCTGTCTTCTCTCTGTCTCTTTCTCTGTCTCTTTCTCTGTCTCTTTCTCCTTCTCTCTCTTTCTCTCTCTCTCTTCTCTCTCCTCTCTCTCTCTTCTCTCTCTCTCTCTCTCTCTCTCTCTCTCTCTCTCTCTCTCTCTCTCTCTCTCTCTCTCTCTCTCTCTCCCCCTCTCCCTCCCTCCTTCTCCCCCCTCCCTCACATCCCTCCTCTCCGCTCCCTCCCTCTCCTCTCCTCTCCTCTCTCTCGTCTCTCTCTCTCTCTCTCTCTCTCTCTCTCTCTCTCTCTCCTCTCTCCTCTATCACTCTCTCCTCGCTCGTCATCAGTCTCTCTTCTCTCTCTCTCTCTCTCTCTCTCCTTCTCTCTCTCTCTCTCTCCTACCCTATCTATCTATCTATTCTATCTATCTCTTTCTATCTCTATCTGTCTAATTGTTTTTCTTTGTTTTTCTCTCTCTGGTTCTTTCTCTCCTCCTCTGCTTTCTTCTCTCTTTCTCTATCTTCTTCTCTCAATCTCTGGTCTCTGTCTTCTGTCTCTGTCTCTGTCTCTGTCTCTGTCTCTGTCTCTGTCTCTGTCTCTGTCTCTGTCTCTTCTCTGTCATCTCTTCGTCTCTCTCTCACTCTATCTCTCCTCTCTCTCTCTCTCTCTCTCCTCTCTCTCTCTCTGCTCTCTAGTCTATCTATCTATCTATCTATCTCTCCTCTCTTCTCTCTTCCGAATCTACCTCTTTCTCGCTCTCATGATTAATTATAATTGACATTATTAATGAATAACTAATGATAATAACGATAATACCACCCAAAACCAAACATTTATGGATCAATTCTGGTACAACCTAGAAAGAAGGTACGAGATACGGCCACGGCAATAAAATGTTATAATGTTTATTTCACCCTTATGCAATGCCAGTAATGAACTAATGGAAATTTGAATGGTGCAAGGATAGCATTCTCTTTCCAGGCCGAGAGAGACGCCTCCTCCGAATGAAATAGATTTTGGTTAAAATGCTTCTCTCTTAGAATTTATTTGCAACGAGGTTGTTTTGCATACAGCTTGCGCGAATCGGGTAGATGGGCTGTTAAATTTTGTAGATGTATGTTGACGGGAAGAGAGAGAGAGAGAGAGTTGAGTGGAGGGGGGAGGGTGGGGGAGGAGGGAGGGAGGGAAAGAAAGGAGGGAGAGAGAGAGAGAGGGAGGGAGGGAGGGAGGGGAGGGAGGAGGGAGGGAAGGGAGGGAGGAGGGAGGAGGGGTGAGAGGGAGGGGTGGGGAGAGGAAAAGGAAGGGAGGGAAAGAAGGAGGGATGGGCAAGTGGAAGAGAGTATGGAGGAGGAGAGAGGATGGAGGGGGAGAGAGAGATGGGAGGGGAGAGGGAGGTGGGAGGAAGGAGGGGAGGGTGAGAGGGAAGGGTGGGAGGGGGAGTGAGAGGGAGGGTTGGGAGGGAGGGAAAGAAGGAGGGAGGTAGGGAAAAAAGAAGGAGGGAGGGTGGGAGGGTGAGAGGGAGGGTGGGAGGGAGGGAAAGAAGGAGGGAGGGAGGGAAAGAAAAGGAGGGAGGTGGAGGGGAAAGAAGGAGGGATAGAGGGTGAGGGGGAGGGTGAGAGGGAGGGAGGGGGATGGAAAGAGAGATGATTAAGAGAGATAGAATAGAAGAGAGGTAGATAGAGAGAGATAGATAGAGAGGGGAGATAGATAGAGAGAGATAGAAATAGAGAGGATGAATAGAGGGAGATAGATAGAGAGAGAAGATAGAGAGAGAGAATGAGATAGAAAGATAGATAGAGAGAGATAAGATAGAGAGAGATAGCATAAGAGAGAGAATATAATAGAGAGAGATGATAGAGGAGAGATAGGAGAGAGATA
>NW_020869833.1:220000-222500 GCF_003789085.1 Penaeus vannamei | reverse complement strand
AGAGGGAGAGGGGTGAGGGGAAGAGGGAGAGGGAAAGGGCAGAGGGAGAGGAGAGAGGACGAGAAGACGAGAGGAGGAGAGGGGAGAGAGAAAGGTACGGCGTGAGGGAGAGAGAGAACGATGAGAGAGGAACGAGAGAGACGGGAGAGAGAGGTGAGAGAGAGAATGGAGAGAGAGACGGGAGAGAGGAGAGAGAGGAAAGAAGAAGGAGAGGGAGAGAGAAAGAAAGAAGAGGGAGAAAGAAGGAGAACAAGAAGAGATAGAAAGAGAGAGAGGAGAAGAGAAAAGAAGAGGAGAGGAGAGAGAGAGAGAGAGAGAGAGAGAGAGAGAGAGAGAGAGAGAGAGAGAGAGAACGACGGAGAGAGAGAGAGGAGAGAGGGGAGAGGGAGAAGACAGAGCAGACAGACAGAGACAATTAGACCAGACAGAGAGATTAGACAGAGAGATAGACAGACCAGAGAGATAGACAGATAGACAGACAGACAGGCAGAGAGAGTTCACAGACAGAGAGAGAAAAGACAGACAAGAGACAAGACAGAGATAAAGACAGACAGAGATAAAGACAGACAGAGATACAGAGCGAGAGAGAGAACGAGAGAGAGAGAGAGAGAGAGATACAGAGAGAAATAGAGATACAGAAGAAATAGAGAGAATACAGAGAGAAATAGAGAGATACAGAGAGAGAGAGATAGAGAGATAGAGAGAGAGAGAGAGAGAGAGAGAGAAGAGAGAGAGAGAAGAGAGAGAGAGAGAGAGAAGAATAGAGAGGAGAGAGAGAGAGAGAGAGAGAGAGAGAGAGAGAGAGAGAGAGAGAGATGAAGATATTAAGAAAGAAACAGAGAAAGACATACAGACAGAAAGGCGGACCGCCATACAGAGACCGAGAGAGCGAGCGAGGGCCCGAGAGCGAAGGGAAGCCCGGCCGGCCTCGCCTCCATTTGTCCCAGTCCGAGCCATTTGTTGCCGGCGCCTGCGGGCATGACTCGGGCATTTCTCTCTGTATATTAGCATCCTTTACTGCCGCGCGTCGCTGCCTCGCCCGCGGGAGGAGATGGAAGTTAATGGGCGTTTGTCTTGACTGGATGAGTTTGCTTCGCGCTCTGGGTGGGTTGGCGAGGTTAGCGGAGGTGGCGCTTGTGGTAGTTGTGGTGGTGGTGGTGGGAGGGGGGGGTTCTCGTTTTGTTTTCTGCTTCGTTTTTAGTCATCTTTCGCTTTCTTTCTTGCATGATGTTGAAGGGTTTCATGTTTGTTTGTTTTTGTTTGTTTCTCTATTTTTCATTGTGAAAAGTTTTCTCGTTCTCGTTTTCTTAGTCGTTCTCTCTTCCTTTCTCTCTCTCTCTCTCTCTATATATATATATATATATATATATATATATATATAATATATAATATATATACATATATATATACATATATTTACATATATTTACATATATCTCACTATCTAACTCTCTCTCTATCTCTGTCGCTCTCTCTCTAGTTTCCCCTTCTCTCTCAGCCCACCCCCGCCTTTTCGCGCTCTCCTCGCAGATCCCCGGCAGGAAGCGAACAAAGGAGGCAGATGACCGCGAGGCCGCACTCGACGCCCGAAAGGAATATGATTAGGCCGTATTTCTCCGTATTCCTCAGCTGTCAGAAAGATCGACGTCCCCCCATCCGGTGTTGGCCTTGATACGTCGCTGCTGCTTTCCCTGCTTCCTCTTTGGCCTCTCCTACTAATTCATGTTCTGGCTCCTTCCTCTTCTCGCTTTTATTTGTATCTTCTGTCTCTTTATTTTGCTTCTTCCTTTGTCTTATTGCTTCCTGCTTGGGGTTTTCCCATGCATTCTACTTTGATATTTTGTTTCTTCCTGTTCTTTCTACTTTGTCTCCTCCCGTGCTTCTTACTCTGCCTCTTGGCTTCTACTTCTTCTTACTTTACCTACTCTCATACTTCTTAGTTTGCTTCTTCCTGTGCTTCCTACTTTGCCTTTTTGCTTCTGCCTCCTCCCATGCTTCATATTTTGCTTCTACCCCTGCTTCGCACTCTTGTCTTGCTCCCATTTCCTTGTTTTCTTCCCTTCCTCTGCATTTCTTCCCTGATCCTTCTGTCGGAAACATGCCTTTACTCTACTCTTTTCGTCTCCTCCTTAGCCCTTTCCGTTTCTTTCTACCCTTGCCTCTTCTGGTCTTTCCCCTGCTTTATCCCTAACCACGGCCCCCTGTCAGTACCATTCTTTTCGTGACACTTCATGTGTTCGGTGCCCTTGCCATTGTTTATTCTAGTGTTTGGTTCCATGTAGTTTCCCCCTGCTTCATCCCCGGTTAGTTCCGGCAATTAACTCTCGTCGGTCCTTCTTCACCTGCTCCCCTGTTTCCCCTACCCCTGCTCTCCTCCCCCCCCCCTGCTTTCTCTGTCCCTTCCAATGTCATTTCCATTGCCTCTTTCCTACCCCTACCAGACTTCTGTCAATACCTTATCCTTTTCGATCCTTCTTCCCCTTCCATAGTCCTTTTTTCT
>NW_020869833.1:182500-187500 GCF_003789085.1 Penaeus vannamei | reverse complement strand
TAGGAGACGAGGAAAACCCAGGCCGACAGTGATGGATAGACGATCAGAAAAGGGAGACGGGAACGGGAGGCGATGAAAGATGAATGAAGGATACGACGCTAGGACCCCCAAGCCAGTCGCAAACGCATGGTTCGGGACAAATAAGATTCGGGTGTTTGTGCGTGTACGTGTGCGTGTTTTGGGGGGCGAGGGGGGGGAGGGAAGAAGGGAGGGGGGAAGGAGAGAGGGAAATGGAGGGGTGAAGGAAGGGAGGGGGGGAGGGGAGAGGGAAGGGAGGGGTGAGGGGAAGGGAGGGGAAGGAGAGGGAGAGGGAAAAGGAGGGGCGAGGGGAAGAGAGGGGGTGAGGAGAAGGGAGGGGAGAAGGAAAGGAAGGGGGACAGGGAAGAGGGGAAAGGAGGGTGAAGGGGAAGGGAAGGGAGGAGAGAAGGAGGGACGGAGGGAGAAGTGAGGAAAAAAGGGTAAGCTAGCGAGGGAGAAGGAGGAGTAAGCAGAAAAGGGAGAAAGAAGAAGGAATCAGGAGAGAGGGTAGGAGAGGAAGACGGAGGGGGGAGAAAGGGGATGACGATAGAAGAGGGAGGAAAGAAGGGCAGGTAGAAGAGAAGGGGATAAACGGATATATAGATAGATGAATGTGTCTATTAGAGAGATCTTTGTGTTTACGTGTGTCTGTATATAAGAATATTCATTGGGTCGGGCCTGGCACAATTCTAACAAACCGGCCGAAAGAGGAGAGATGGTGAGGGCGAGGGAGGGGAGAGAAGGGAAGGGCCACGTATGGAGTTGGGGAAGGATGAAGAGAGAGAGAGATGACGAGAAGAGCGAGAGATGACGAGGAAGAGCGAGAGATGACGAGAAGAGCGAGAGATGACGAGGAAGAGCGAGAGATGACGAGAAGACGAGAGATGCGAGAAGACGAGAGAGATGACGAGAAGAGCGAGAGATGACGAGAAGAGCGAGAGATGACTACAAGAGCGAGAGATGACGAGAAGAGAGAGAGATGACGAGGAAGAGCGAGAGATGACGAGAAGAGCGAGAGATGGCTAGAAGAGCGAGAGATGGCGAGAAGAGCCAGAGATGACGAGGAAGAGCGAGAGATGACGAGAAGAACGAGAGATGTCGAGAAGAGCGAAATATGACGAGTAGAGCGAGAGATGACGAGAGGAGCGAGAGATGACGAGAAGAGCGAGAGATGACGAGAAAAGAGAGAGATGACGAGGAAGAGCGAGAGAAAGAGAGAAATATTTTATTATACTCTTTTGCTCGATAAAATCTTACAAAGATAAACGCCTTCAAATCCGACTTTCAAAGTTTTCCTGCATTTTATCTTTTTTCACTTTACATCAATGCGACTTTGTATGCCTTTTTTCTTTCATGTTCTGTCTTTGTTGGTATATCTCGCTGTTGTCTTTGATCCTGTTTCAGCCGTCCATTTGTTAGCGTGTCTCGGCTGCGCTACTTTTTCTCTTGCTTCTTTGAAACATCGTCATTGTCATGTCATGGCACTGTCATGGCGAGAATCCCTCAGTTCTTTCCGCCTTGTGTTCTATCCTTTCATTCTTGGTTTCAAATAGACGACCAATTTTTCCCTTCTCTCTTTGTCGTTTTCTCTATCTTTCTGTCTCTACTTCCCTCTCTCTCTCTGTTTTTGTTCTCTCTCTCTCTCTCTCTCTCTCTCTCTCTCTCTCTCTCTCTCTCATCCTTACGCACGCACGCACGCACGCGCACACTTTCTCTCTCTCTCTCTCACACACACACACACACACACACACACACACACACACACACACACACACACACACACACTCACACACACACACACACACACACACACACACACACACACACACACACACACACACACACACACACACACACACACACACACACACACACACAAACAAAAAAACAAACTTCCCCCTTCTCTCCCACATCTTCCTGTACATATTTTCTTAAGTCCCAACCTGTTCAAGCCGGCAAAGTATCCACGGAAACCTGTAAGGGAGCATAGTTCTCGGCGCGTAACAAGATAGGATTAAATCTCTTTATTTTATAAGCTTATCACAAGTTTATCATAAGATGCCAAAGTTCGTGGAGCTAATTGGCCTTCTCGATTGAAGGCGGTTGACTCCGCCCACCGCATACTCCGCCCACAGAAATATTCGACCAGTCAGAGTCGAGTTCATTCCTTTTCAAGGCCTAATATATATATATATATATTATATATATATATATATATATATATATATATATATATATATATATATATGTATGTATGTATGTATGTATGTATGTATATGTATATGTATATGTATATGTATATGTATATGTATATATATATATATGTATATATATATATATATATATATATATATATATATATATATATATATATATATATATATTATTGTATATATAATAATATATATGAAAATAATTTATATATGTATATATGTATACATATGTGTATGTACATATGTATGTATGTATACATATGTAAGCGCGCACACACACATCCTCCCTCTCTCTCCCTCTCCCCCTCTCTCCTCTCTCTCTCTCTTTCCCCCCTCCCCTTTCCCTCTCTGTCTCTCTCTCCCTCCCTCTCTCTATCACTCTCCATCTCTCTCTCCCCCTCTCTTTCTCTATCTCTCTCTCACTGTTTCTGTTTTCCTCTCTCTTTCTCATTCTTTCTCTCTCTCTCCCCCTCTTTCTATCCCTCTCAATCCCTCCCCCCTCCTCTCTCTCTCTCTCTCTCTCTGTCTCTCTCCTCTTCTCTCCTCTCTCTCTTCTCTCTCTCTCTCTCTCTCTCTCTCTCTTCTCTCTCTCTCTCTCTCTCTTCTTTAGTACCCTTCTCTTGCTCTTCCACCTGTACTATTCCTCTCTGTCTCCCTCTTTTATTATTCCTCTCTATCTCTCCTTCCTTTACTCTCCCTCTTCCTTCCCCCCTCTTCGCGGTTCTAAGAAAATCTCGCTCCAAAGACTCAGCGAAGGGAGCCAGGGAGGCCGGCTCTCCTCGCAGCTGGAGAGAGCGCAGCGCAGCCCCGACGCCTTCGTGCTCCATGCATTGGGTCCGAGGTGTGAGCTCCACGTGGGCAAAAAGCTTACGTGTGCTGTTTTTTTATGTTATTATTACTACTTTTTATTATATTATACTACTGTTGTTTTTTCTTATTATTGCTACTATTATCATGATTGATCTTCTCTTCGTTTTTTTTTTTTTTTTTTTTTTTTGGCGTTTGTTTGATATGTATGTATGTATATATATCTAGTTAGATAGATATCTGCCTTTCGGTTTACTTATTTTGCGTACGTTTGCGTGATGGTTTGCTACTTGTTTATCGTATTTCTAACTGAAGAGGGATTGAGTGGAATTTAAGACGCTGTGGTTTCCCTCTGTTTCCATTCTATTTCGTTTTTTACTAATCTTAATATTCTTTGGCTTTTGGATTTTCTTCCTGTTATTATGTTTTGGTGTTTTCTTTCATGTTTACATTTGTTTTATATATATACATATATATATATATATATATATATATTATAATATATAATAAATATATATATTTTTTTTCTTTCTTTTCTTCTTTTTTTATCATTCATCTCTATTGTTCATTTTCCAAACTTATGCAATTCTTGATCATTAATCAAAATAGCAATTTTCATATTACATCGTTTTCGATTCAGTTTCATACTTCATTGCATATTATGGTGCCGTTTTCGTGTCTACCATAATGTGACACCATAGTTTTACACTATAAATAAAAAAAAAAAACGCTCACTCGCACACATACGCGCGGGCATTCATTAATCAATAGAAATAACTGTAATTAACAAGAACTGTTCATACCTAATTAGCGATATTCCCGCCTCATCATTAACACAAATGTATAACAGTCTCTCTGTTTTCCTGTATTTTATTCATATTTGATTTTGTTTGGTTTGGTATCTATTTGTTCTTCGTTTCTCCCATTTCTTTCATAACTTGCTAAAAAGGATAACAGACATCCCCGTATTATATGAGGTTTCGGTGCTTATAAAGGTGTTCACGACTAAGGAAGTAATTGTGTTACCGACTTTAATGACCGTATAATTATGCAGTTCAGGGTTGTTTGCATAGAGGCGGGGTTGATATTTTTTGTTTTATTTGTGTTTTTTGCTGTGTGTGTGTGTGTGTGTGTGTGTGTGTGTGTGTGTGTGTGTGTGTGTGTGTGTGTGTGTGTGTGTGTGGTGTGTGTGTGTGTGTCTGTGTGTGTGTGTCTGTGTGCGTACTTAAACATACACGTCTCTACACTTTCTAGTTTTGTTATATATATATATATATATATATATATATATATATATATAATATATATATATATATATGTATATATATGTATTATATATGTATGTATATATATATATTATATATATGTATTTATATATATATATATTTATTTATATTATATATATATTGTATATGTATATATATATATATTTATATATATATATATATATATATATATATATATATATATATATATATATAATATATATACATACATGCATAGACACATGAATAGCCATACGAGAATTACGATGCAAGTTCCTATATAAACTTAACATCTTGAAATAAATAAATAGATAATATATAAGTTAAGGAGAGGCATAGTGAGTATAAACATTTAAAGATAGATATATTTGTAATAATGAAATAAGAAAAATCAAAGAAAGGTACTTAACACACATAAACACAAACACACACACACACAAGACCGTAGGTACGAAGATAAAGTACAACAATAAAAGATTTACGACCCTGCGTCCTCCGCCGAACCGAACAATTCAAGACAAATCAAACGACATCTCGAGCTTATTTGTCCGACCCCGCAGCATCCCTCACTCCGGAAGATGTTGTTGGATATGAGTTTGGCTTCTCTCCGGCACTAAAGTCCAGCCTGGATGACCCGTGCCGAGTGCCAGCCAGGTCTCGGAGTGGGGTGCCTTCCGCGACGGTTGGCTGCTTATGT
>NW_020869833.1:170000-175000 GCF_003789085.1 Penaeus vannamei | reverse complement strand
TCTCCTCTCCCGACCTCCTCCCCGCCCCCTCTCTTCTCGCTTCTACTCTCTCTCGTCTCCTCCTCTATCTTCTCCTTCTCTCTCCTATCTCCTTCTGCTCTCTCACTCATCAACCTCATTCATATTACTTCTCTATTCTCTATCTATTAACTCTTTCCTTGTCCTGTCTACTAATTCCTACCAACGTTACTTCTTGTTCACCTAGCTAGTCCCTTGACGTCTTATATGTATGACCGCCACTATATATAATGAAATATTTATAACCGTATAGTCTCCCTTCCTCCTCCTCTCTCTCTCTCTCTCTCTCTCTCCTCTCTCTCTTTCTCCCTCTCTCTCTCTCTCTCTCTTCTCTCTCTCTTCCTCTCTCTCTCTTCTCTCTTCCTCTACTCTCTCTCCCTCTCCCTCTCCTCCCCCCTTCCCCCCTCCCCCTCTCTCTCTCTCTCTCTCTCTCTTCTCGTCTATCTCTCTCTCTCTCTCTCTCCTCTCTCTCTCTCTCTTCTCTCTCTCTCTCTCTCTCTCTCTCTCTCTCTCTCTCTCTCCCTCCCTCCCTCCCTCCTCTCCCTCCCTCCTCCCTCCCTTCTCTCCCTTCCTCTCTCTTCTCTCGTCTCTCTCTCTCTCTCTCTCTCTCTCTCTCTCTCTCTCTCGTCTCTCTTCTTCTCTCACTTTTTCTCTCTTTCTCTCTCTCTCTCTTCCTCTCTCTCCTCTCACCTTTCTCTCTCTCATATCCTCTTGTGTAAAACATTTTCTTGGTTTCCTCTTCATTCTCACTCCCTTTGATCTCTGACTCATCGCGGACCTCACGGCGCCCGCTCATGTTCTTAAACGCTACCAATTTGTCTTTTGTTTCGCTGTTGCCTTCAAGTGCGTAAATAGAATATTTATATGAATGTAAATACGTTTCAATAGCTTGATGAATGAATGGATGAATAAATGGATGGGTAAAACGCGCAGGCCTGGATGGATTTATGAAGTGAATCCTGATATTACAGTGACAAAGTGAAATGCTTTATTTTTTATTTATTTTTTTATTCTTTATATATTTTTTTTATTTATTTTTTTCATTTTTTGGGTCTTGAGATATGACTGCGAATGACCGCCGGTTATGTTATCTTTCCTCGCCAGATTTCACATTGCATTTTACTGGATTCGAGGTACCATCGTTGCTCACTCTATTTATCAGCTCTTTGTTGCTTTATCTCGGGGTTTTCTCGCCATTGGTTCTCATGGGATACTGTTTTCCTTCTTTCTTTCTTTTTCTGTCTCTGTTTCGTTCTGTTTCTGCCTGTCTGTCTCTTTCTATCTTTTTTTTTTATTTCTCTACCCCCCGCTCTCGTTTTGTTTCTCTCTCTCTCTCTCTCTCTCTCTCTCTCTCTCTCTCTCTTTCTCTCTTTCCCTTCTCCTTTTCCCTCTATCCATCTTTCTCGTATCCGAAAACCTAACGCTCTTCTGTGCGTTCCTCCTCCCGTTCTGCCTTTTATACTTCTTTGACAAAGCCAAGCCACAACGATGAACAAACCCTTCCGTCGTCCCAGTTTCCCCAAGACCTGCAAAACTTTCTCAAAAGAAACGGCACAATGGGTCCTGCATCTTTACTCGAATTTCATATATCGGACGACCGAAAAACGACTTGATTATGGGTCGTTGTGAGATAAGAATAAATGGTCGAGTCTTTTTTTATTTTTTTTTTTATACATCTTTTTCCTTTTTTTCCCTTTCTGTATTTCGTGATTTCTTTTAAATGATAGAATGCTAGATGTGCGCGCGCGCACACACACACACACACACACACACACACACACACACACACACACACACACACACACACACACACACACACACACACACACACACACACACACACACACACACACACACCTATTATCTCTAACTCTTGTCATATCATACCTTTTCTGATTGACTGTTTTTAGTTATATACCTGTATAACTATGCAGATAATGTGTGTGTGTGTATGTGTATGTGTGTATATTTGTGTTTGTGTTTGTTTGTGTGTGTGTGTGTGGTGTCTGTGTGTGTGTGCGTGAGTACGTGTTGCGCTGGCATCCGTCCTCTTTAATCCGCTGCGCCATTGAGGGAGCGTCGAGTTCCACCTCACTGATTTCCCTTTCACGCGGGTCGGCCTCGCGGGGCAGGGCGAGGGAAGGAGAGAGCCGAAGGAACCTGGACACATATGGGGATTTTTACCGGACACGTTCCAATGCGGGAGGCTTTCCTGAATGCAGTGTTCCGGCAATAGCGTGGCTTAAACGAGGAGGCTTCCGTTCGTGGAATACTTTTCTGTGGAGATTAGGAAATCCGTAAGCGCAGGGTACGAGTCCCTTAAATTTGTTATGTATACGGGGTATGCAAACATATACACGCATATGCATCTCTCTCTCTCTCTCTCTCTCTCCTCTCTCTCTCTCTCTCTCTCTCTCTCTCTCTCTCTCTCTCTCTCTCTCTCTCTCTCTCTCTCTCTAATATATATATATATATATATATATATATATTATATATATATATATATCTTTCACACACAACCATATATAGATATAGATACACACATATGCATACATAAATATGGCCTATACAATTGGGAAAAAATACATACTACATGCATACATGTATCTAGATCTGCGTACATACTTACACCCGAATATATTGGACTTTGAAATTTGCATAATATTGTTTCCTGACATATTTCATCGCGTGCTGTTGCCATTTCGAAGGCACCGGGGTCATTCCGTTTCCAGAGGATTTATATTAACATATACCTGAAATTATTTATTTATTTGTTTATTTATTTATTTATATTCTTTAGAGAAGAAATGTGAGAACGTATATGCAACGATCTATTGTACGTGATTTTTTTTATACATAATTCCAGGAAATGCAAGTAGAAGAATGTAGGTGGAAGAATAACTTGAAGAAAACAATATATATCATTATATCCGATCATACCAGCACACCAGTGCGGGTAGAAGAGAATGATACCACTTTGAGAAAGAAAACCGATTTGGAGCCGAATTCCAACTGCTGTGAGAAACATTCCCCCCCTCCCCCTTAAAAAGAAAGAAAGAAAGAAGAAAAAAAACGCAACTTTTTCAGAAGCCGAAAACTAGTGGGACGAAGCTGTGAGGGCAGGGTAGGAAATGGCAGGAAGGGGAGAAGGAAGGAGGAGTAGAGAAGGAGAGGTTAGTAGGAGAGAAGGAGAGGATGAGGGGAGGAGAGGAGAGGAGAGGATAGATGGAGGGAGGAGAGGTGGAGAGAATGAGGGGAGCAGAAGGAAAGGATGAGGGGAGTAGAGAAGGAGAGAATGGGGGGAGGAGAGGAGAGGATGAGGGGAGGAAAGAAGGATAGAATGGAAGGAGGAAAGGGCAGGATGGGGGTAGGGGACAAGCAGAGGATTGGGGGGGGTAGGAAGGAGAGGGAGGGGGGGTGGAAGAGAGAAGGAGAGAATGGAGGGACGATAGAAGGAGAGAATGGAAGGAGGAGAGAAGGAGAGAAAGAGAGAATGGAGAAAGAGAGAATGGAGGAAGGAGAGAGAGAGAAAGGAAGGAAGGAAAGAGAGAAAGGAAAGAAAGAGAGAATGGAGGAAAGAAAGAAAGAGAGAATGAGGAAGGAAAGAAAGAGAGAATGGAGGAAGGAAAGAAAGAAGAGAATGAAAGAGAGAATGGAGGAAGGAAAGAGAGAATGGAGGAAGAAAGAAAAGAGAATGAGAATGGAGGAAGGAAAGAAAGAGAATGGAGGAAGAAAGAAAGAGAAATGGAGGAAGGAAAGAAAGAGAGAATGGAGGAAGGAAAGAAAGAGAGAATGGAGGAAGGAAAGAAAGAGAGAATGGAGGAAGGAAAGAAAGAGAGAATGGAGGAAGGAAAGAGAGAGAATGGAGGAAGGAGAGAATGGAAAGGAAAGAAAGAGAGAATGGAGGAAGGAAAGAAAGAGAGGGTAGGAGAGGAGAGGAGTGGAGATACAAGGGGAAGAAGAGAAGGAGAAAGGAAGTGAGGAGAAGATGAGGGGGGCGGGTGAAGTTGAGGGGAGAAATGGGTGGAGGGCCTAGGTAGAGGTTTATTTAAGAAGAAGGATACGGAGGGGGGGGGGGCGGGGCGGGGGCAGAGGCAGGGAAAGGGAAAGCGAGGAACGACAAGAATGGATAAAGACGCTCTCGCCCTGAGGTCTTTCTCCGCCTATCCTCTCCCTTCATTTTTCCCCTCTCCTCCCTGGCCCGAGCCGCGGTCACAGTGAAGAGATTCCCCTCACGTTCCTCGGGGCTGGCGCGGACGGCACCCGCACGCCCGCACGCCCGACCTCGCCCCCGCCGCCCCCGCCTCAAGTTCCAACCGTGGGCGGCCGCTGCAGCTGCTCTAGTGCGCTCGACCTGTTCTCGCTGTCTGGTTTGGGGAACGCGTGCGTGCGTGCTGTGTGTGTGTGTGTGTGTGTGTGTGTGTGTGTGTGTGTGTGTGTGTGTGTGTGTGTGTGATGTGTGTGTGTGTGTGTGTGTGTGTGTGTGTGTGTGTGTGTGTGTGTGTGTGTGTGTGTGTGTGTGTGCGCGCGTGCGTGCGTGCGTGCACATTAGTACATAAATGTTTGTATAAACGTTTTTTTGTTGCTGTTTTTTATGTATTTTTATGTTTGAAATGTTCACATTTTACAGGAAACCAAGTTTACATAAAGTTTTATTATTCATTTAGACTCACTGATTTCGAAAATATATTTCCGAGAAGTAAATAGTCCATGAAGTAAATATGGTTCTCAGAAATTAGGGAAAAATAAACATTAATTTATTTTATTTCTTAATTTCGTAAATTTATTAAGATTAGATATGTCATGTCATAATTAACCAGTTTTATTTGTTGTAATTCTTTTGCTTTCATTTCTAATAAGTTGAACTAGATAATTAGTGTATTTCATTAGCATGATGCACGGTATTATGATTACTGTTGCTCTTAAATCTTACATTCCTGTTCTCTGCTTCTGATTTTATTATAATATCTATCATAGTACTA
>NW_020869833.1:152500-155000 GCF_003789085.1 Penaeus vannamei | reverse complement strand
TCAAACCAGTTTTTTTCTCTTCATCATGTGTTACTTGATATTTCGAGTGTCACACCATCCATACTCTACATATTTTTTATAAGATTTTTTTTTCCTTATTTTATTTTATTATATGTTACTTTATATTTCGTGTATCACACCATCCTTACTCTACATTCTTTTATTCATTTCATAATTCTTGAAACAAAAGATTTTTTTTTCGGTTTAATTCTCACTCTTCATCATATATTACTTTATCTTTCGCTTATCACACCATCCTTACTCTACATACATTTTTTAAATTCATTTTATAATTCTTGAAACAAGTTTTTATTATTATTATTCTCACTCTTCATCATATGTTACTTGATCTTTCGCGTATCACACCTTCCGCCACACGTTGCATGCAAAGCTCCACCTGTTGCACGCCCCACCTCGTGTTCAACGCTATGAGCCCATCATGTCCAGGGAGTGAGAGGATCAGCTACCTGCTGACGGTGGCTGACAGGAAGCCGCTCGTCAGGGGGTCGGTCGGGGAATATTTTGTCCTGGGCAGAAAATTTGAGTTTATTTGTGTTTGTTAGTATTGTTAGTGCTGTGTTATTGCTGCTGCTGATGTGATTATTAAGGGTTATGTTGTTATTTCTAGTTGCTACTTTTCAATGTTATTATTGTTGTTGTTATTGCTGGTAGCAGGAGTAATTGTAAAAGCAGAAGTAGCAGCAGTGGCGTTATCTTCATCTTCATTCGTATTATCATAACTGTTGTATCATTATTATCAATGATAATAATGACATTGCTTATTTGATATGGTTATTTTTTTATTGAGTGCTTCTAGTATTATTGTGATTGATCAGTGCTATTAAACTCCTGTGTATCGTTGTAAATGTGCGAATGTATGTTTGCCTCTGCGTGCGTGGTTTTCTGTATGTTTCCCTCTGACTGTTTGTGTGTGTGTATGTGTGTGTGTGTGTGTGTGTGTGTGTGTGTGTGTGTGTGTGTGTGTGTGTGTGTGTATGTGTTTGCCTCTGCGTGTGTTTTTTTTCTGTATGTTTGCCTCTGCGTGTGTGTGTTTGTGCGAAGGAAGTACGTACACATAGTCCATTTATTTTCCCACTGGAGAACAGACAAACTCGAGTGATAGACGAGTCTTGAAGCGATCGCCGCGTCGACCTCCAATGAATACAGCGCCAAGTTCACGAGGTTGACGAGAGCAAAGGCAACTTTCAAGAACCATTTGCGAAATCGTAAGCTGGAAAGTCCTTCACCAAACTCGGAGGGAGATATGAAGTACTCCGCCGAGAGATAACTTTGCCCAAGTTTTGACGGAGGGGCGAGAGAGGGCGTCGGAGTGTATCGTCGGCACTGTGATCCCGGCCTCCTCTCCCTCCCTCTCATCCTATAAGTCCTGTAGAGTGAGCTTATACACGTGTTACACATCCCGCCACACGTTGTATATGCCGTCTTTTTGTGCAATCTTTAATTAATGGAATCCTTAAAGTCTTCCTTTAGTATACGTTGAAAGGAGAGACCTTCGTATTAATTTCACCTTTCTGTAGCGTCAGGTTTGACCCTTTGATCACTTTCACACTAGAGCTTCTCGCCTCAGTCTCGCGTCCTCGCTGCCACCCTTGCGCCCTTCCCCGCACGGCCTTATTCCCCAAACCCTCGGCTTCCCGGCTAAAAGGATTTCTCCTTCGCTCCAGGCACAATTTAGTGGGTTAACCTCAAGGCTTCCCAAGTTCTTTAAACATTTTCCCCGGGCAGTCTTCCTTAATCCCCGCCTTTACACCAGTTGCAAAAATCCATTAACTTCGTTGCACACTTAAATTCCCCAGTTCAGTAAGCTTGTGCAATCCTTTCGACTCTTTGGCTGAGGCGGAGAGGCAGGAACTAAGCTCATATCCTCTTCCATGAGCAAGCCCGCAGATACACACACACACACACACACACACACACACACACACACACACACACACACACACACACACACACACACACACACACACACACACACACACACACACACACACACACACACAACAAAACAAACACTTACCTTCAGAAACCGTGTCTTATCCAGTTATGTATAATCCAGTTATTTCCAAAATTTAGATTCACGATGACTCCGTTCCCTTCCTGTAGTAGATTAGATACTTTGTCCTTTATTGCATGTAGTATCATTATTAAGTAGAGGAGTCAATTACAGCATGATGTAAACCCTCATAAATGTTTCATTAGAATAGAAGCTCGTAAATGGATATACAAGTTTAGTATCATTGGAAATGTTTTGGATTTAATAGTTTGTTACGAAGGTGGAAAGGAAGGAGAGAGGTAGATAAAGAGGTGGAGAGAGAGCGGGAGAAGGAGGGAGGAAGGAAGAAAAAATTAAAGGAAGAAAGAAGGGGAGAGTGAGTGAGTGAGTGAGTGAGTGAGAGAGTGAGTGAGTGAGTGAGAGAGTGAGTGAGAGAGTAAATGAAAATGATAGCAGTATAATGATGATATATATTTTAATGATAAA
>NW_020869833.1:140000-147500 GCF_003789085.1 Penaeus vannamei | reverse complement strand
GGGTACAAGGGGCTGCGTCCCCTGAGATGTCCCTGAGATGCAAATAACATTTATTTACTTATTTGACGTTAAATAGATATTTTGTTTCGCTAGTAGAAAACATTCAAGTCAAACTCTATCGGGGGAACTAGGGGCGGTAAAAATGACTCCCTCCCTCTTAGTGATGTAATTGATCCTGCCTAGATCTGTGTACCTGCTTACTTATATCTGTATTTTGAAAAGTATGCCTATGTGGGTATGGATGCATGTGTTTCATATGACACACACACACACACACATATCTGTATATGTTTTTATGTATATGTTTGTTGTAGGATGTATATATATCTGTGTGTGTATGTGTGTGTTATAGTCAGAGAGAGAGACGAGAGGGGGGGGGAGGAGGTGGAAGAAACAGGGACGCACATACAAAATATCTTTTAACGAATTCGATAAATGAGGCCCATTAGGAATCGGGTTCCTCTCCGCGCGCGTCTCTCTCGCTCCCCCCCCCCCCCCCCCCCCCACCCCAGCCCCAAGTGACGTTGAGATGATGTCAAGGCGACCGAAGCGAGGGACTCGAGTGGAGGCGCCGTCCCCCCACACCCTCCTAAGGACCTCCTCGAGGATTGCAACAGAGGCCACTGCTTCTGCAATGATGACCTCTGGCGTGAACTCGCCGGGACTTGCACGCTCTGTCTGCCGTCTGCCCCCCCCCCCTTCCCTCCTCTGCTCTTCTCCCTTCTTCATGGGTTCTTTTGTCATTATTGTTATATTATTTTTCGTCTTATTTATTTTAGTTATTCTATTATTATTAAGATTATCATTATCACAATTGTTATCAATTTTATTATTATTATCAGTATTATTGTTGTTTTTTTATTGGCATTACTGTTATTATTGTTATTAGTATTATTATTATTACTGTTAATTTTATTATTAATAATATTGTCATTATTATCTTCATTATTGTTAATGTTGATCATCATTATCATCATCATCCTTAGTATTGATACTCATACATTTGCATACTATCATTTTCATTATGTCAAAAAAAAAAAACAAATCATTAGCCTTATTTCCTTATTGATTTATTGTTTCATATCTGAATCATTATTATTTCCTAATCCTTCCTCCTTTAATGAGACTGGCTAGATTGGCGTGCAGGCAGGAGGCTGGAGGGAGGGAAATGCTCACGAAGAATTGCAATTAAAGCGATTTTTGTTTTCCTTTAAGACGCGTTTCAAGATACAGACAGACAGACTGACAGACGGACGGGCAGACGGAGAGCCAGGCAGAAATACAACAGACGAAAAGATAGACTGTTATACAAGACTTATGACACAAGACAGACAGATAATGAAAAACTATAAATTGATGGATATCATCATCAGCTTAGAGTGTAATATAAAGCAAATAATTCTGCATGACATACAGAGTATATGATTTAGGTCAAACAGTAAATACTAGATACTGTTTGGCATACAAATGATCAACTTCACACACCTATTCCCATCGTCTCTGGGCACACAGAAATGAATATAAATGAAGAAATAAAATGTAGTAAACCTCATTTCGATTCCAAACGCTCGGAACTGAATGCCATAAAAGGATCTGGCTCGAGCAGGAACCCGAGACCTCCTAATTGTTTCCCGAGGAGGAGCCGAGGGACCTGAAGGAGCCAGCACCGGAACATTAAGCCCCTCGACGAACCGACGGCAGCGCGCTAGGCCTAAAAGAGGGCGCGTTCCCGGCGTGGGAGGGACTGGGGTCAGCGGCGGGGGGGGGGGGGGGGGGACGGCGCTGCTCATGCTGGAGGCGCTGGGGGTGGGGTGGGTGGGAGGAAGGGGATTGGAACCGATGAAGGGCAAAGCGGAAGTAGGGCACAAACGCTTGGGCATCTACGTATATGGGGTCGCAAGCAGACACACACACACACACACACACACACACACACACACACACACACACACACACACACACACACACATACACAATGACACTAATGATCATAACCATGGTAATGATGTTGAATTCAAATGCCCGACTTGTCTTTATCGGGGAACAAATACCAAAAAAGCAAAACATCTAGTGTGCCACAAACATTTTTATTTCAGCCCCTTCCCTCTCTTCCTGAAAGCTGAGCTTCTTCAAGGGCCCCTTTCAGGTTTCCCTGGCAGGCCCCTAATGAATATCGGTTGAAATGGTATTGTATTTCATACTCCTAAAGAAAAATGGGTGAACTGAGGGTATAAAAAAGGTAAACCTAGTGTTCCTAGTGCTATACGACCTTTGATGTCTAGCACATTTATTTTCTTGTCATTATTACTTACTTAGTGTCTCAAGTAGCTTTACGCACAGTTTATCCCACAGCGTAAAAGGGTAAGAGTAATTTACCCTGCCTTAAAAGGGTAGAGAAAGTACCTTTTTTTACATCTTATTAAGGGTAAACTGGAATGTTAATTTACCCCTTTCTATGGGATGATATATGCTGATTTAACCCTTGTGTACCAAATTTACGCCTTCAATGGGGTAATATGTCTAGTAAATATTTTACACTGGTGTAAGATTATTGAGGGGAAATGAATGTCTTTCTTTATTGTAGTTTGTCTTTAGATCCAAAATTAGGGACTATTAAATAATTAATGATATAGTATATCGATTACATATCTAACTATATCCTATATATGTCTGTGTGTGTGGATATATATGTACATATATATGTCTGTGTTTAATATATATATATATATATATATATATATATATATATATATATATATATATATATATATATATATTAATAAATAACAAGCTTTACCGATTGGGACTCGAACGCACGTCATTGCAGGCAATACAGACGCCCATACCAACTGAGCTACACGACCCACTAAAAGGAGTGTGCAATTAGGAGCTATCAAGCTTCCATAGATATTACCTATCTACTCATACTTGAGTAAGGATAGCAAAATTTTACGCACATTCGCCGTGGGCATTCAGTAGAAATTGATAGAGCAGTTCAAATCCGAAATCAGGTTCTGAGGTGTATTTATGAAAGATGGAACAATGCACTACTGCATTGAGAGGATGAATAAATAACTAACCACCGATCGGGACTCGAACTCACGTCATTGCATGCAGGTACATACAAGACAGACGCCCATACCAACTGAGCTACATTTCCATTTCTTCTTTTAATCTAATTGTTCAAGTGACCCGAAGAGAGGTGGTTATAATTTCAAGGAGAAGCATGCATAGGTGCTTCATATACACTACAGGATTTTTGGTTTCCATTTTCGATTCAATTAAACTAAAATGACATTAGGTATTATTTATCCTTCCTCTGTCACAATCTCTCATTCTCTTTATAAACACAGACGGGGTTTTATCCAAAAAATATTACAGAATTATCCATTTATTGGGAAAAAGACCACCACTTCCCTTGACATGATAAACACGCGTCCAACAGCCTAACAGCTGTGACCCAAGAACACCAGCGCTGGAGATATTTTGAAGTACCGGGGTCTTTCCTTGTCACTTCGGCCCGTGAAGATGAGATGCGGTTATTTGCATTGTAAAACGTTTACAAATATAATCTTTTTAAAGACATTAAAACAACAATTAGAATGCTGATTCATAAAATGAAAAATATATGTTTTATGAAATAAATCATGAAATAAAGTAGAACCATCTTATAGAGGTGTAAACTGTAGAAAACGCCCACATGTTCAATGTATAATATTCATATTAAAAGCTCAGATACAAAAAAAAAATAATAATAATAATAAAAAAAATAATAATAAATAAATAATAATAAGATTAAATGTTTTTCCTTTTAAAATTGATTTTGTTTTCGGTTATCGTTTAGTGTTTTCCTGATAAAAAGGTTAATTTCTAAAACGCCTTGTAAAAATATTAATCAATATATAAAACCAGAGAAAAAATCATAACATAAAACATAAACGAAGGCATCGAAGCCAAGCATATGGGACGCTCCAGTATGTCTTCCCGTTTTCAGTTGTCCCATCCTCCTCACCCCTGGAGGATAAAAGCAAGCTCGGTGGGCGACTTAGGAAACTTTGGAGGATGCAACCGTGGAGCGAAGATGGACGCCGTCCTTCATCTCGAAAACCGGAGACAGAAGGCATAAAGTAGGGGACCATGCGGACGTGTACAGGCCGTCCATTACACGTTGACGTCTCTGCACTCGACATTTTCACCAGGAATCGCCCAAAATTCTTCTTAGACAGCACTGAACACCAAAATACCACGTGCAGATATTCCCTCACTCAACTATAATCGTGGCTACCAGACTGGTGCATCAGAAAATACCTTTTTTTTTCAGTCTCCTCCTAAGACGCCGACATCAGCCACCTAGCTCGCCAAATCAAGATCCCTATGTGAACCACAATTTTATATTTTTACCTCCTCTACACACATTAGGTTTGTAAAATTAAACACTTAATTTTCAGCATGATGCCAATAGCAGAAAATAATTACGTCTGGTAGCGAGAGTTGGCATCTATCCAGCACAGCTAATGAAAACATGCCAAGTATTCCCAAATAATACCTGCTTATATTAAAGAGCAGCTCTAATTTGTTTTTCTGTATCCACATGGATGATTGTAACAAAGTCAATACGTATGCTATCCTTATAATGTATAGCTAGTTTAAATAATAATAATGATAATGGAATAAGGAAAACTCTGCACCCAATTTCCCCATGTGACCAAGTGTACCTTTAGCTTACACAATTTTACCCTTCTTTTTTCCTTTTTTTCAGTGTAAGGAATGGTTAAGAATCTGCATGTCACACAACAGATTTATTATTATTATTATTGTCGAAAGGCGGAGAAACCGACTTCGCATGAATTCTATGTGGAAAATGCCAAGAGTACTCTGTGTGTCAGCATTTTTTCGAAATTTTGCATATGACGGGTTTACTCCTACAATCAAAATGACGTATTTTATAGAATACACGAGTGAAAGGCAAAAATAAATCTATTTAGATACTTCAAATAAACGAAACGCAAAAATAAAAGAATGGACTGATAATTGAATAAGTATGTAAATAAAACAACGACCCTGCAGTCAACGCCAGTAAATGCAACAGCCCGCATAACGGGGGAGGCTGCAATGCCGATAAAAGCGACGGACTCAAACCCTCCAGCTGGAATGTTTCGAGTGACAGCCAGGCTCCCAATCGCTGGAGGACGGAGTACGGGGTCGAGTGGAATGGCGTATGGGTGGAGGTGGAGAGACGACGGGGGAGAAAGGGAGGAAGGTGGAGGTGGAGAGACGACGGGGGAGAAAGGGGGGGAGGTGGAGGTGGAGAGACGACGGGGAGGAAGGTGGAGGTGGAGAGACGACGACGGGGAGAAAGGGAGGAAGGTGGAGTGGAGAACGACGGTGGAGAGAAGTGGGGAAGGTGGAGGTGGAGAGACGACGGGGAGAAAGGGAGGAAGGCGGAGGTGGAGAGACGACGGGGGAAAAGGGGGAGGTGGAGGTGAGAGACGACGGGGGAGGAAGTGAGGTGGAGAGACGACGGGGAGAAAGGGAGGAAGGTGGAGGTGGAGAGACGACGGTGGAGGTGGAGAGGCGACGGTGGAGAAAAGGGAGGAAGGTGGAGGTGGAGAGACGACGGGGGAGAAAGGGAGGAAGGTGGAGGTGGAGAGGCGACGGTGGAGAAAGGGAGGAAGGTGGAGGTGGAGAGACGACGGGGAGAAAGGGAGGAGGCGGAGGTGGAGAGACGACGGGGGAGAAAGGGGGGAGGTGGAGGTGGAGAGACGACGGGGAGGAAGGTGGAGGTGGAGAGACGACGATGGCGAAAGGGAGGAAGGTGAGGTGGAGAGACGACGGGGAGGAAGGTGGAGAGACGACGATGGCGAAAGGGAGGAAGGTGGAGGTGGAGAGACGACGGTGGCGAAAGGGAGGAAGGTGGAGGTGGAGAGGCGACGGTGGAGAAAGGGAGGTAGGTAGAGGTGGAGAGGCGACGGTGGAGAAAGGGAGGAAGGTGGAGGTGGAGAGACGACGGGGGAGAAAGGGGGGAGGTGGAGGTGGAGAGACGACGGGGGAGAAAGGGGGGGAGGTGGAGGTGGAGAAAGGGGGAGGTGGAGGTGGAGAGACGACGGGGAGGAAGGTGGAGGTGGAGAGACGACGATGGCGAAAGGGAGGAAGGTGGAGGTGGAGAGGCGACTGTGGAGAAAGGGAGGAAGGTGGAGGTGGAGAGGCGACGGTGGAGAAAGGGAGGAAGGTGGAGGTGGAGAGACGACGGGGGAAAAGGGAGGAAGGCGGAGGTGGAGAGACGACGGGGGAAAAGGGGGGGAGGTGGAGGTGGAGAGACGACGGGAGGAAGGTGGAGGTGGAGAGACGACGATGGCGAAAGGGAGGAAGGTGGAGGTGGAGAGACGACGGGGGAGAAAGGGAGGAAGTGGAGGTGGAGAGGCGACGGTGGAGAAAGGGAGGAAGGTGGAGGTGGAGAGACGACGGGGGAGAAAGGGAGGAAGGTGGAGGTGGAGAGGCGACGGTGGAGAAAGGGAGGAAGGTGGAGGTGGAGAGACGACGGGGGAGAAAGGGAGGAAGGCGGAGGTGGAGAGACGACGGGGGAGAAAGGGGGGAGGTGGAGGTGGAGAGACGACGGGGGAGGAAGGTGGAGGTGGAGAGACGACGATGGCGAAAGGGAGGAAGGTGGAGGTGGAGAGACGACGGTGGCGAAAGGGAGGAAGGTAGAGGTGGAGAGACGACGGTGGCGAAAGGGAGGAAGGTAGAGGTGGAGAGACGACGGGGGAGAAATGGGGGAGGTGGAGGTGGAGAGACGACGACGGGGGAGAAAGGAGGAAGGTGGAGGTGGAGAGAACGACGGGGGAGAAAGGGGGGGAGGTGGAGGTGGAGAGACGACGGTGGAGAAAGGGAAGAAGGTGGAGGTGGAGAGGCGACGGTGGAGAAAGGGAGGAAGGTGGAGGTGGAGAGACGACGGGGGGGAAAGGGAGGAAGGTGGAGGTGGGAAGAGACGGGGGGAGAAAGGGGAGGTGGAGGTGGAGAGACGACGGGGGAGAAAGGGGGGGAGGTGGAGGTGGAAAGACGACGGGGGGGGAAAGGGGAGGTGGAGTGGAGAGACGACGGGGGGAGAAAGGGGGGGAGGTGGAAGTGGAAAGACGACGGGGAGGAAGGTGGAGGTGGAGAGACGACGGTGGAGAAAGGGGGAGGTGGAGGTGGAGAGACGACGGGGAGAAAGGGGGGAGGTGGAGGTGGAGAGACGACGTGGAGGTGGAGAGACGGGGAGAAAGGGGGGGAGGTGGAGGTGGAAAGACGACGGGGGAGAAAGGGGGAGGTGGAGTTGGAGAGACGACGGGGAGAAAGGGGGGAGGTGGAGGTGGAAAGCGACGGGGGGAGGAGGTGGAGTGGAGAGACGACGGGGGGAGAAAGGGGGGAGGTGGAGGTGGAGAGACGACGAGGTGGAGGTGGAGAGACGACGGAGAGAAAGGTGGAGGTAGAGAGATGACGGGGGAGGAAGGGGGGTAGGTG
>NW_020869833.1:122500-135000 GCF_003789085.1 Penaeus vannamei | reverse complement strand
ATTTTTTTTCCTTGTTTTTTTAAGACTGAAATGTTTCTCTCCAGATAACTGTATTATATTACCAATAAACCAATTTCTATTTTTTACATATACACACTCCAGTGTGCGCGCACACGTGCGAACACACACACACACACACACACGCGCGCGCGCACACACAGACACACACAAATTATGAACTATAGTAATACTCATACAA
This sequence comes from Penaeus vannamei, assembly GCF_003789085.1. Lineage (NCBI taxonomy): Eukaryota > Metazoa > Arthropoda > Malacostraca > Decapoda > Penaeidae > Penaeus > Penaeus vannamei. The sequence continues at coordinate 134,801 of NW_020869833.1, read as the reverse complement.
TTCCGTTCGTTTTAAAAGTAACATTCATACATTGCACGTCATTCCCCCCACCGCAATACGTCTCCAGTGAAAGAAAAAAATCTCAAATAGAAAATAAAAATCGAGGTTATTGATGATGAAAAAGCGAGGGATGTGTAGGAAGGATTACAAATATTTGTTTTCTTTTTTTCCTAGAGAAATGAAATACCTCAGCGAACATGCATTCAATTTGCCTTGCCCGTGAGGGGTATGAGGAGGGGTAGGGGAGGTTATAGTAAGTGGAAGGGGAGGGGGGGTTAGTAGCGATGTGAGATGGGGGTGGGAAAGGGGGTAGTAGGGATGTGGGATGAGGGTGTAGGGAGGGGGGGTTATAGGGATGTGAGGGGAATGAGGGGATGTTGAGAGGGGTCTCATGAGGATGGTAGGAGGGGGATGTTGAGGGAATGAGAGAAGGAGGATGTGGGGAAGGGATGTTGAGGGGAAGAGTAGTGGATATGAGGGGAATTTAGGTAGGGTCTGAAGGGGATCATGAGGGGACGGGGATAGGATTGGGGGGATTCAAAGGAGGGAAAGAGGTCGAAATGATTGAAACCATTTCCTTCAGCTTTATATCCTAGCCAATCATTTCCTTCCATACCCTAGAATTAAGTTGATTATCAAGGATAACGAACCTATGTGAAGCGTGGCAATCTCTCTCTCTCTCTCTCTCCTTCCTTTCTTCATTTTCTTCCTCTTCTTCGTCTTCTTCTTCGTAAGCTCAAACTTTCGCTCCTTGAAGGTTTGAAAGTCCCCGAGCTGTTTGTGCAAAAGCGTGTAATCACCTTATAAGTGTTAACGAACTTTCGTACCCTCGTTTTTTCAACATTAAGGAGTATGTGTACGGTTGATTATTTGTTTTTATTTTTTATTTTCGTTTTACTTATTGCTATTTTCTGGGTCTTTCTAAGTATTTTTTTTCTAAGAAAGAAGAATGTTCGTGTGTATGTGACGGCTACAAAGATTTACCTTAATATGGATTTGATTATTTTTATTAGGGATTTTTATTATTATTTCATTTTGGATTTTTATTATTTAATTACTGATTTGATTATTTTTTTTAATTTTCCCCGCTTCTGTGAATGCCTTTCCCAGCGAAATACTCCTCCCCAGAGAATTGTTTTTTAAAAGACGTATTCATTTCTTTCTTTCATGTGGCGAAACATCTCGATGATATTCATTTCATGCATGTACTCTCCCCTCTCTTCCAGCTCTCTCCTTCTCTTCCATTTTCTCTCAAAGTCCGAATGCATTCCGGTTACTACGGATCCATGGAGCCGAAGCAGATTCATTTGTAAGGCTCATGAATACGAATGTTTTATTCCGATCAGCTGCAACGCCTAAAGGGAAGGGGGGGGAGGGAGGAAGGGGGTAGGGGGCCATGGAAGTACGTAGCGAAGACGAAACTCCCCCCCCCTTGCTCGTACGAAATTGGAGCTCTCGTTCGTTCCTTCGTGTTGGTGAAGTGGTTGCTTGATTATTTAGTCAGTCCAAGTTTAGATATTCTTCTGCCTATATGTTTTACCAATTAATGTCTGTGTCTACATCTATCTATGTGCGTTTGTGTCTTCCTCTACCTAACTGTCTCTCAAATATCTATCAATATTTGTCTATGTATATATCTGTCTACCTCTGTCTATAGCTATCTGTCTCTGTCAATATTTGTCCATGCATGTATCTGTCTGCCGCTGTCTGTAATTATCTGTCTCTGTCTGTATCTGTCAATCTCAGCATGTCTATCTATATCTAATCTTATGTATACGAAAATAACCATTGCACACGCACACGCACGCATGCACGCATGCACGCACACACACACGCACGTACGCACGCACGCACTCACACACACAACACACACACACACAAAAGAAAAAAAAAACAAAAAAAAACAGCTTCCCACAAACCTACGTAACTCACTCCTCATCACCCCAGACCAACAACCCGCTCTCCCTCACCCCCACCTAACCCCACTCACCCCACCAACCCCACTCACCCCACCCCCACTCACCCCACCCAACCCTACTCACCCCCCAACCTCCAAAGTGCAGCGTCGAAAAGAGAATCCTTCCTTCCCCTTTTCCTGCTTCTTCGGCTGGACCTTTTCCAACCTCGATCGCGGCGTGGCTTTGACCCCCTCGCGCGAAACAAGGAGTGAGGGGATAATCTAGTCGGCTAAATCGTTTTTTTTCTTTTTTTCTTCTTTTTTGTGGGGGGGGAGGGGGGTAAGATACGATGCTTTTGCAACACGGGAGTTAAGGTGTTTTGATAGCGGAGATGCTTTTAGATGAGGTCTCTCTGTCTGTCTGGCTATCTCTCTCCTTCCCTTCCTCCCTCCCTCCTTCCCTCCTTCTTCTCCTTCCCCCCCCCCCCCCTCTCTCTCTCTCTCTCTTCTCTCTCTCTCTCTCTCTCTCTCTCTCTCTCTCTCTCTCCTAGGAGTTGTTTTGAAATCGTATTTTGTCCCCGCATATTTTCATGACAGGAGTGGGAAAGAATGGACTTGATAAACTGTTAAAGAAAATGTTAGTGCCTCTCTTTTTTAATAAGAAAGGCATTATCTCAGGGCATATACAGGCGAAATGCGCAACCCGGGTTTAACTCGACTCTTGGGGGAAGTTACGTTGACCTAGCGTGTCGTTAGGGCGTTACGGCGGGCATCTTACTTTAGAATGGAACTTTGACTCTAATGCTCTCCTGTTTTGTTTGTTTTCACTGCAAGAACAAAGGTTTAGATAATGCTGACAGTTATTTTTGATTAGGGAATTTGTCATCTAGTCCGGGAGTAAAATCGGAGATTCGGAAACTTCCTCATCATTACAGCGAAAGGACTTTCTTGCTAACGCGATGTGGGTTGATGGGGAAAAGATGATGAGTTACTGTTCCCCCGACTTTCCGATCCCCATTCGCCTCCATTTTTCCCCTCCCTTCCCCCCTCTCTGTCTCTCCCCTCTCCTCCACCTTCACCTCCATTCCCCCTTTCTCCCTTTCCTCCTTTCTTCTTCCCTACCCCTACCCCTCCCTTTCCCTCTCCCTTTATCTGCCTCCTCTCACCCCCCCCCCCATGTGTCCCATTTCTCTCTTCCCATCACGTAAATCTGCATGATGACTTACTGCCCGCTGCAGTACACCTTCTTCGCCTCCGTGGGTGTGTAGTTGCCGGAAAGTAATGTTTGTCCCTTTGGCCTCCTCCCTCCTTCGAGACATTACTATGGCTGTAACGGGGAGGTCGCCTTTATCTTTATGTGACACCGGGCTATAAAAACAACTCATTTGAGGGCGGTTTCTTCACGGCCGTAACATCACTTGTCACACTCGACATTGGACACTCTCAACTCCCCTCATATCTCTCTCTTCCTTTCGTTCTCGCCCGATCTCTCTCTTTCGCTCTCGTACTTTTTCTTTCGCTTTCACTATCTCTCTGTCTGTTTGTTTGTATCTCTCTCTCTCTCTCTCCAATATTCCTTTCCCTTTCCTCGCTGTCTTCATCCTGAGATCCTTCAGCTCCTTTCATCTACCCTCTCTCCTTCTCACTCTCGCTCCGCTTTCCCTCATCTTGCACCCACTCTCTCTCCCACACTCTCTTTCGCCTTAGCCCCTCTACCTCCCTTCTACCCTTCTCCTCTACCTCTCTCCCCTCCCCTTCCCCTACTTCCTCTGTCCCTTCTTAGCTACTTCACCTCCTCTCTTCTATTCTCTTTCTCCCCTTTGCCTCTGCCTCCTCTCCCCTATCCATCTCTTCCCCTATTGTTTACCCACAGCTGGAGGATCATTTGTCTCAACAGACAAAAAGTTCTCTCTTTCTCTCTCCTTTTCCTTTGACCTGCTGATAGGAGTAACTTGACCTTCTACCTGGGGAGGGAAGGAAGGAAGGAGGGGGGAGGGAGGGACTGACGGACGGACGGAGGTAGGGGAATGTAGTAGGGGGAATGGAGAGTTTGATGTTTTTCTTCTTCGAATTAACCCTTTCCTGTTTTTTCTTTTATCATTTTTTGTTTTTATTTTGTTTCTGTATTATCTCGCATGGTATTTATGGAACTGTTGAGATATTCTGATGTATCGTTGTTCTCGTTATTCTGCATTACACAGATTGTGATTCAAGTTACGGTATTTTTTTCTTCTTCATTTACTTGATCTTTGTGGGTCGATTTGTTTTTTTATTGTTTACTTGTATGTTTATTCAGTTAGTTGTTTACATTATGGGCTTGTTCCCTATACAATAGCACGATCTCATGTTTCGGCTTTTATTACTATTATTCTTATTTATCATCATTTCTGTTTCCCTTTCGTTGTAATTCATGGGATTTCGATAGAGGGGATAAATCTTGGCAATTCCAAAATTCGCAAGGAAGAGGAACAAACAGGGGGAATACTACATAATGAACGATTTCCTTGAAAGGGGAAACTGGTCTTATTTATTTTTCATTATCCATTCCCCTCTTTTTCGCACCTAAGGAACACTATACGCTCACTCACAGGAAAGGAAAGGGAGAGGGAGGAGGAGAATAAGGGAGAGGGGTACGGAGGAGGAAGGAAGGGGATTATGGGGAGACGGAGAAGGAGGGAGGGAGGACGGGAAAGAAAAAGAGAGGGAAGAAGGAAGGAAGGAAAGAGGAAAGGGGAGAGGGAAAGAGTAAAGGAAAGGAGGAGGAGAGAGAGAGAGAGAGAGAGAGAGAGAAATACTGAAAGGAAAAGAAAAGAAAGAAGAGAAAGAAAATGAGGAGAGAAAACAGAAGAGACGATAAGAACCCCAAAAAGGCACCCCGGGTTAAGACGTTACTTAACAGGCCCCGTGTCTTATGATATCCTCTAAGAAGGAGCCATATATTCGCGCTTATCTCCTTTCTTTCTTTATGGCCTTTCAGTTTAGAGCTTTTCTGTTTTTCTTGAATATAGTGCTGTACTTTCAGCTCTCTTATCTTCGCTCTTTCTCTTGCACACTTTCTATTTTCTCTTATCTTTCTTTCACACGCTCTCCTGTCTTATCTCTTCGTATTGTATTGTCTTCTCTTTCTTTCCCTCTCTTTCTATCTCGTTTCTCCTCTTGCGTTTTCTTTTCTTTTAGCTTTTTCTGTTCACTAAAGTAAAAAAAAAAAAAAAAAAAAAAAAAAAAAAAAAAAAAAAAAAAAAAAAAAAATATATATATATATATATATATATATATATATATATATATATATATATATATATATGTATATGTAATGTATATATATATATATATATATATATATATATATATATATATATATATATATATATATATATATATATATATATATATATGATTAAGAAGTGAAATTAAGGCTTTGTTTTTAGAAACACGTTTTGTAGACAGCCCTTGTATGGCTTCTTAAGAGGTTAAGTGGGTATATATTTGTCTTCTCTTAAATGCCGTTAGATTTTTTTTCCTCTTTTTTATCAAAATATGTTTCATGTCAAAGATAGTTTCTATTGCAGTGGTTACAGGCTCGATCATTATATATATGTATATATATATATATATATATATAATATATATATATATATATATATATATAATATATATATATATATATATAAAAAAGGCAGTAAAGTGACAGCGATTTTACGTTGTGCGATAATATCAATATTATCATTCGAAAATATAATTATTGTTTTTATGCTATTCCTGTGATTGATGGTAATTATAATGTTGATACCGTTTTGATATAAACGAAAGATAATGAAAATGATTCTACCATAGAAAATTCATACATGTAGTTTAGCCATTTCAATCTTTTCAACATAGCATTTGCAAGCCATATATACATTCCTGCACACATGACTCGAACAGTGCACTTCTTAGTCGGCAGACCTCATTAGATATTGCATTACCTTTCAAATTCTGTGTTCATTTGTGTTATATATTTATCTCGAATTCTGTGTTCATTTGTATTTTATCATCAAATATTGCATTTGGTTTTCAAATTTCTTTATTTTTTGGCTTCCACCATTATATATTATATTACTTTTCAAATTTTGGATTTCTTTGTATTTTATTATCAGATAATAAAAATGCTGCATTTCTTTACATTCGTATCTATTTGAACCCAGAATCATTTTGTTGGTTCATACTGTAAGATAATTTCCACACCATGCTGTCAAGGACGGTCATATTTCAGGGTTACATTTTAGGTCCGTTCCATTTATTAGGCTCGTTTGCTATCCCTGTCCAATAAATTACGGTCGTATATTACGTTCTTCTACGATGCAAATGTTAATGTAAATATATATGGTTTATATTCTCTGAGTGGTTCTGCGGAGTCGAACTTCAGACTGATGCTGTGTTTCGGGGTAATTTGGCTTGCGTAGAAGGGGTACATAAATGAATTGATAAATAAACAAGTATCTTTTTCATTTCCTCCTCCATCCCTCCCTCCCTTCCCCCACCAACGCGCGCTCTCTCTTCCTACTCCCCCCCCCCCTCTCTCTCTTTCTCTCTCGTTATATATGTATATTATATATATATATATATATATATATATATATATATATATATATATATATATATATATATTCTCTCTCTCTCTCTCTCTCTCTCTCTCTCTCTCTCTCTCTCTCTCTCTCTCTCTCTCTCTCTCTCTCTCTCTCTCTCTCTCTCTCCATATCCCTCCTCTTCTTCCCTCCCTCCCTTTTTCTTTCCAGTTTTTCTCCTCTTTGCCATCCTCCCTCCAAACTGACAATAGACATACATTTCCAGGGGATCCTCCCACACGTTTCCAAATCCTCTAGTTCCAAATAAATCCCCCTTACTCCCTCCTCGTCCCCGTCCCCGTCCGACCCCTCACACCCTTTCCCCTTCCTCCTAAATCACTTTCCCTTCCCCTTCCTCTCTATCATTCCCCTTCCACTGTCCCATCCTCCCCCTCACTCAGTTTCCCTTTCCCCTCCTGTCTATATTTCCCCTTCTACTTCCCCTTCCTCCTCCCTCCTTTCCCCCACTCCCTTGTGATCGGGAACAGCTGGTCATCCCGCCCCAGGTGAGAGTGACCACCAGGTGCAACAGACAGTCATTGTGGGCATCGAGGGGCAAGCAAATCTCAGCTTTAACAGGGTGGACTATTCTAAAATTCCATTTGGATTTTATTCTTTAAAGGAGAGCTGGGTCCCTATTTTGGACAGTAGGATGTCAGAGCGTATCTGCCGGAAGCCGATGGTGACACTGTTCTCGGGTTAATGGTAGGGAGAGAGAGTGGATAGGTATGGGTAGACCAATGCTTATAAAAATCAAGTGATGCTTGAGGGATAGAGATTTGGATGGCTATATATATCATTTGAAACTCAAAACGGTGGATGGAGAATTAAGATTACTGAATTTTCGTTGGCTGGGTCACAAGAAAGCCTGAAAGAACAAATTGTTAGTTTACAAAATCATAAGGTAAGAAGGTGGGTATTAAGACGACGGAGAGACAAAGGGATAAAGAAAGAAGGGAAGAGAAATACAGCATTCCCAAGGAAATTGACATTTTTAAAAACAGAAAAAGATGAGGGATACAAATACATACAAATATGGAATACACACACACGCACACAAGCATACAAATGAACATACACAAAACATTGTATTCACAGGCGTTCCACGAATATTCACTGCGTCCACTAGCATCAGCTCTTCCACAGCGTATGAATGCACAGTGAACCCAAACTTCCCTTAAAAAAGAAAGAATAAAAACATCCCACCACTGCCACCAACATTTCCTTGATATTACTAAAAGCATTATATGTTACTGTCACGCTTACCTCGCCTTCGTCTCCTGAGATCTCGGGACATGATGTACTTTACCTATTTCTGCTGAGGGAGGCAACTTGGTCATCGGTCTTGCTGAAGCTACGTTTCTAGCCAGGCAAGGCGGGTCACATGGGGAAAGTATATATCATACATTCTTGTGTTCATAGCTTTGCATGTTTATAATACTGCATACATGTGTAGTGTCCATACATATATATATATATATATATATATATATATATATATATATATATATATAAATGTATGTATGAATATGTATATATGCTTGGAGAAAGAGGAAGTTGGTGTGTGGATACTTGGTGTACCGATACACACACGCACACACGCACACACACACATACACACACATACACACACATACACACAGATAGAGAGAGAGGAAGAGGGAGAGAGATAAATCAATAAATAGATCGACAGATACAGATAAAGGTTGGAAACAGAGGAAGAAACATTATTTTTTCTTTCTCGTTTCCCTTTACACCTCCTAATCTTATCCAGCTGTTAGAAATTCCATATGAAAAACAGGTCACTGATAAGCAGTGATGTGTGTGAGTCGGGATACGGGGCGGCCGTAGCTGGTACTAAGGGTGTGAGGTGGGCGTAGGTTGTATATAAGGGTATGGGAATGGGCGTATGAGATGTAGGATGTATTGTGGGTGTAGGAGACATGTTGGGGGTGTACGGAACATGGGGCGTAAGGTGGTCTTTTTTTTTAGATCCAATAACCAGAAGCTTGTTGGTGAACAGCGAGGAACCGATTTGCATATTCTGTTACTGCGGAGAATATGCTTAGCCTGCGTCTGCCCTTGATGCGGTGTCGCCTAGTGGTTTGCCGTGGGATCTTTTTTTCCCTTCTTGTGTGTTTTTCTTTTATGATTTTAGGAACTGACTTGACCAGAATCGTGTGATATGTGTGTGTGTGTGTGTGTGTGTGTGTGTGTGTGTGTGTGTGTGTGTGTGTGTGTGTGTGTGTGTGTGTGTGTGTGTGTGTGTTTGTGTGTGCGTATATTCACACACATGTATATATATATATATATATATATATATATATATATATATATATATATATATATATATATATATAATATATATATATATATATATATAATTATATATATATATATTATATGTATGTATGTATGTATACTTATATGTACACACACAAACACGCAGATATGGATATAATATATATATATATATATATATATATATATATATATATACATATATATACATATATATATATATATATATATATATATATATATATATATATATATATATATAATTTTGAAAAAGATGAGCAGGGGAATTGTCATGATCTTTCTTTTTATCTATTAGAATTTTATACAACCTTCACATAAACGCACACACACACACACACGTGTGTTGGAGTGTGTATATATATGTATATATATATATATATGTATATATATATATATATATATATATATATATATATATATATTATATATATGTGTGTGTGTGTGTGTGTGTGTGTGTGTGTGTGTGTGTGTGTGTGTGTGTGTGTGTGTGTGTACATATACATAAGTATTCATATAATACGTATATTCAAATATGTATAGGGCAACACTTATGAGAAAGGATACGAAGGAGAAAAGCCAAATCCCGCCAGTGATGCATCCAACGTAGGCATTAAACGCGCGCTCTGAGTACTGTACTTTAGGCATTTTACGCCAGTCTGAGGCCAGTTCTGCATACCTGATTTCCCCCGAAGGTCGCATGAGCTCTGAGTGTCACTTCTGTCGGAGCTTCAAGTACAGTCATCATTTTAGTCTGCGGGGAACAAGTCTCGTAGAAGGGCGAGCTAGATTTTGAAGAGCAAAGAGTCTTTTGCATAGATTATCGAAGTAAATCATATACGCGCACGCACCCCCCCACACACACACGTACGTACACAGGTATGCATGCACACACACACACACATTTGCTTTTCGTTTCGTATGCAAACCATGAGTCAACTTTTCTCTTTCCTTTTTCATTTACTTTTTGTTAAAGAAATGCAGTTCTCTGTGACATTTGTAAAATGGAATAATGACACTTGTTAAGGCAGACAACTGTGGAATTATTAAAGGACACACACACACACACACACACACACACACACACACACACACACACACACACACACACACACACACACACACACACACACACACACACACACACACACACACACACTAACACTAACACTAACACAGTACATAGTCTTCGTTCTTAACTGTCGCTATGGCCTTTACGGTCAGAGTGTCTTTTAAAAGCGTATTTTTTTCTTTGCTAGTTACACAGTAAGTTAGAGATTGAATGAAAATAAAAACGAGAGAAAAAGTCAACGGCAGGTAATTAAAAGAAAGAAAGAAAAAAAACGAATGAAGGTAGGAACGAAAGAAAGGATCAGCGAAATTTTCAGCACATTACGACGTAAATATTGAAAATGGAAAGAAGACGAAAACGATAGAGAAAAAAAGTAATGAAACTCAAAACTCTTACCTCTATGTAAATATTAAATTCAGCTTATGATTAAATTATCGTCACAATTTTTAAAAATCTCTTCCTCGCAACCTCATCTGCATCCTACTGATATTAGTGAAACCTTTTTTTCTGGGAAGGCTGTAATAGAAAATGAGGAGGAAGCCTAAGATTTTTTTCCGTTCTTAAAAATATCATATGTGCATGTATATGTAGATACATGTGCGTGTTTGTTTGTTGTGTTTTTTTTTTTTTTGCTTGTATGTGAGCGTTTGTTTGTTTGTTTGTGTGTATGTATGTGTGTTTGTGTGTGAGTGCGCTTCCTTCCGCTCCTTTCTCTTCAAATTCTTCTTTAAGACGAACCCCCTTTCCTCCTTAATAGGAAATGGACATCGTGGCACGACAAGATCTCAAGGCATTTTTGGAGACGCGACTCGTCATGCTCAATATTTTCTCATGACATGTACAGTAAGCAAGAAATGCATGACGAGGACGCGTTTCGGTCCAGGCGGCGCGGTGACACTGGGAACTAATGATCAAAACATTCTAGTTCCTTTTCTGTTGTTTTCTGCATTTTTTTTTTTTTCGTTTTCCTTGTTTTTGTTTTGTTTTGTTCTATTTCTGTCTCGCCTCTCTTTCTCTCTCTCTTGGTCTATCTCTCTCTCTCTCTCTTACTCCCGACCTCTTTTCCTCTCCCTTTCTCCCTTCTCCCTACCTATCTTCCTCTCCCAGTCCCTATCCCTACCTCTCTTCCTCTCCTGCTCCCTATCACTTCCTCTTCCTCTCTCTTTCAATATATGCTCTTTTTCCCCGTCAGTAAACCCACTGCTATTAGAATAATGTCGCTTTTTGGTGACGAGTTGAAATGCAAATATTTGCCCTCGGGAATACTTTCCGGTTCACAGGATACCCGCTAATTGCTAGTAAAATGTTTGGAATATATATACACATTGGCAAAAAGAGAATTATCCATTATGCTGTTTTAATCATCGCCATAATAGCTATCATCGAAAGAGAGAGAGAGAGAGAGAGAAAATTTGACTCTCTCCCTAGATGGCTTGACACCAACTGACAGGCTTAGTGGGAAGAGAAGCCTGATGGACTGATATTTTATGCAGTCTAAGTAAATTCCTTTCTGTACGGTGTTCTGGTACATTTTATCTCCTGCTGATTTGCATAGAGATTGGTTTGTTGGATCCTCGTCGTGAGCATTGACTCTTGATGTTGCAAGAGCCCTTTTGTCAAGAAGAGGGAGAAAGGCAACAAGGTAAGACGAAATATGATATAAAAAGAGGCTTTATATTGATATGTGAATGTGTATTCAGTCAAACACGCTCACACACACATATATATGTGTGTAGGTGTGTGGGTGTGCGCGCGCGTGTGTGCATACATACATTAATACATAAATCTATACATACACACATATGCATGAATGTATATAAAGAACTATTTCCTCCTGAAAGCCCCTCGTGCGCCCCATCTCCATCCCGTCAAGATGCCACAGCCGCAACCGCCGGAGGACTCCAGGGGCCAACGCAAGACTTTGATAGATGGTTCGAACGCAGCGCCATCTTGCAGGACGTTTGTGTGGTCCTGTAAGGCCTATTGCTTCCCCAGACACCTGTTAGTGACTTAGCATACACTACCTCTGTTTATTGTACGGGAAAGTTTGTTTTTTCTTTGACATTTAGGGGTATCGTGGCATTTGTTTGATTAAATTGGTTGGGGGGGTACGGGTTTTTTTATTAGTTTACGAAAAGCAAGTTTTCCCCTGTATTCCTATGTCGATCTGTCTGAATTATCAAGCTACTGAGACTGATTATTTTTCCAAAGTTCTGAATGTCAGTTTTTTTTTTTTTTTTTTTTTTTTTTTTTTTTTTAGCGTGATATGATTTTGTTTTACAGAATGTTTTTTTCTTTCTTCCTTCCTTTTACTTTTTTCTTTTTTTTCCGAAGCTCGATATATTTTGGCATCGTTTAGATAAATAGATCTCACAGAACTTTGACGTTGAATAATCACGCTATAATGAC
>NW_020869833.1:115000-117500 GCF_003789085.1 Penaeus vannamei | reverse complement strand
CTCCTTCTCCCCAGCCTCTCCTCCTTTCTCCCCCAGCCTCTCCTCCTTTCTCCCCCAGCCTTTCCTCCTTTCTACCCCAGCCTCTCCTCCTTTCTCCCCCAGCCTCTCCTCATTTCTCCCTCAGCCTCTCCTCCTCATGGAGCTTCTTTTATTATAATTTTTTCTCATATTCTTTGCGTCCTTTCTTACTTTATCTTCTTCTCTTCCTTCCTCTGCCCTTAATGGAGCCATTTTTGGCTTGCTCTTCCTTCCCTCCTTCCCCCCGGCATTTCCTTTCGGTTATTTGTGTATTTCGGCTGTTTGTTCATTTGCACTTTTATCGCTGTTTTCTTTCCCTTTTAATATATCTGTATATATATTTTTTTCTTTCTTTCTACCTCTAACCCCTTTACAATCAACACTGTATTTCCACCCATTTATGTAATTCCTTGTCTGTTTTTAATTTCCTATACAACCATTTTTTTCTTACATTTTCAGATTCTCTTTCAATCTTTCTCCTGTTTCGTGCTTCCTTCTGTTCTACTTTTATCTCTTTCCATCGTTTTTCATTACTTTCACCTACAAGCACCCCTTTCCACAACCTTTTCGCCCAGATTCTTACACTAATGCTCCCTGTGTTTACAGACTCGCCTACAACGCTTAATTTTGTATACTGCTGCTTGCTGTAAACTAATTTCTTGCCCTTAGTGCCTCTGAGTGTGTCGTACTTTTCTGTTTTCACAAGGTACTTTCTTACATTAATGATCCTTGGGCGCGCTAATTGGTCTCTTACCTTCTGAAAAATTGTTTCTGGGGTAGATTGCCTTTGATCCTCACTTCTGAACGTTCCGCTTCGTACTTACTTGGCCCAATGTTGGGTCTTTAATACTGACTTGGGCCAAACGTTCAGTCTAGAGCTTACTTGGCCCAATGCTGTCTTTAGTACTAACTTGGCCCTACTTTTCAGTTTAGAGCATAATTGGCCCAATTTGAGTCTAGTATTTCAGTAAATTATGCTCGCCAATTCTTCCTTATGCTTTCACGAAATTAAAACGACACGATAAAACAGAACAACAATACCTGTTTCATGAACCTCGTCGCAGCCAATGGGGGAAAGAGAGGGCTGTGGAGTGAGAGTGGGAATGGGAATGGGAATGGGAGTAAGTTAAGCCTGTTATGAGCAGGTATGAGGTAAAGAATTTCGACACTAATTGGATGAAAACGTAAAGAGTAAGATCGACATTAATTAGCGCGGCTGGGCAGTCACATGACACTTTGGTAAAGCTAGTGAAAACAGAATGATAATCTCTGTAATAGTGTGGCGACATTTTAAACTGGTCTAGCATAGGAGAGATATTTTGTTATTATTGTTGTGGTTGTTAGTTATTGTTATTATATTGCTTTAATAGTATCATAATTATTATTGTTATCATTATTATCATAATTATTATTGTAAATGTTGTAATTTATTCATTGCCTTTTTTCTTGTTTTCTGCCACCCTTTGCATCACTTTCCATTAACAGGCCTTTCCAGAATATGAATGTGGTTGAACAGATCAAAATCAAACTTATGCTATTTTCACATTGAAAATAATGAGCTTTTTCCCAGGCATCATTATGGCTTCAAAAGCATAAGAGGGGAGTTGTAACTCTAAAATCACTGCCTTTGCGAATTCTTTGAAACGCAATGTATTTGTGAAACGAATGTAAGCAAAGATTGCAAATGCATGCGTTCGAGAGCGACTAATACGTTTTTTTTTTTTTTTTTTTTTTTTGGTTAAATTGAATGATGTATAGAGTTGGAAGTAGAATCTAACATAGCATTTGGACGTTTGTGCCTTTATTTCACCAGCGCCCTGTAGTTTTAACTGGATTCAGCACGAATTTTGCTCCTGCGTAGAATTCACTTGCAAAGTGTATATCCTCTTAATGTAAAGACTATGACGATTCATAATTACTTGGCATAATCGTAATGCCTTTTTGCTACATACACACTGAGAACGGATGTAAATGAATAAACAAAAGTCTTTTAGACAACTGCCGGATTTCACACATCCATCTAAAAACGGCAAGAACATGGTCACAAAAATGTAACAGTGTTATTAACCCGGAATTGCACGTTGTTCATATAACAGTGACCGGTGGACTGCAGCACAGGACCCAGCATAGTCATGTAAACAGATATTATCCCAATAGCTCGCACGTGCTTCCATCTGGCTTTGCACTGCGGGGATAATGGTACTGCAGTCCACACGCCGCCAGCAGGAGCATTCGAATTCACAAAGCATTAACTCAGGGAGGCAGCTTGCAGGGAGAGAACGTTATTCCCGGAGTAAAGCTTATCGGGAACAGATCATCGAGAATCTCCCTTATGTGTTGTTGTATTTAGGTATCTTTTTGCAGCTCTTTTCCACTCGCAATATTTATCTAGCATGCTTTATTCCTAGTTTACTGAACTAAAATGAGGAACAAACATGAAGATGAACAGCTTCGTTTCTATGTCTTGTTTTTCTTCTTCGAT
>NW_020869833.1:102500-105000 GCF_003789085.1 Penaeus vannamei | reverse complement strand
GGTAGGGGAGGTGTTTGTGATTTTGATGGAGGGAAGGGGTGGATTACCATCATCATCATCTACTACCGTTTTTTTTTCCTACGTTATCTATTCATGTTATTATCAGCCTTGTTTACGGTATATTTTACCTTCCTCACAATGCCCTCTTTCTTGCGTTTTATGTTTATAAATGGACGAAGAAAGGTTCACAAAAAGATGGAGAAAATAACATCATAAACTGTATCAATATATATAATGTAAGTGGGAGAGAGAGGGGGGGGCGATGAGGGGAGGGAGATGAGTGTGAGGATGAGAGAAAGAGAAATATAGTAAGAGAGAGACAGGGAGGCAGGGAGAGTGAGAGTAAGTGTGTGTGTGTGTGAGAGAGAGAGAGAGAGAGGGGGGGGGGAGTAAAGAGGGAGTGAGAGGGAAACAGATAGAGAAGTAAGGAGTGGGGACGGAAAGGACATACACAGACGCAGACAGGGAACATCCGCAATGCCATCTAGACAGAGGATTTCCCGAGGGGAGAAGGGAAGAGGGAGCGAAGGGGAGAGAGTTGAGTTGCAGAAGGCAAAAGAGAGGGGAATTAAAACGAAGGGAAATGTATGCTTGGCTAACACGAGCGAAGTTCACGGGGTTTTGGGTTTGCCCGCGGGGGGAGAGTGCGGAGGAGTGTTTGCGGGTTAAAAAGGACAGATTCACTGCTGAGGGGTGTGTAAATAACGCAGTGTAAAAGCAGGTATAGAAGGGAGTTTGGAAATGCACCATGAGGGGAGGGGGTGACCTGTGGGTAAAAGTATTGATGTGAATGGCCATTACCGACACTACTGGCAGTGCTACCGCTACTACTGTTCTTGTTGGTGTTGCTGCTACAACATCAGCCACTACTGCTGCTGCTGCCACCACCACCACTATCACTAATACTACTATTGTTACCAACACTATCACAACTTCCACCAGTATCAATATCACTATCATTATTGATGCCACTACCACTACCGCTGCTATTAATACTGCTGCTAATTACCACTACTACTACTACTACTGTTACTGGAACCGCTACCACTACTATTCCACCTATAAGCCTACACTTCTATTCATTGCTTAACCTTGAATAAGGTCGATGACCCAGTAGATCAAATCGGAGAAGGGAGTACACGAGCCGACATCTCATCCAATTATATAGCTCCTTGGTTGTTCTTTCTTTCCTGACATGCTTCCTGCTAATCTTGCAGAGAAGGATTTAGCTCGAGAGACCATTGCTATTGGAGTTGAAAGGTTGAAGTATAAAAGTTCCGTGTCTGTATTTAGGATTCTATCTGATACACCCTATATGCTCTCTCTCTCTCTCTCTCACTCCCATTACCGTTGCTGGTGTTCAAAGCCCCGATGACATAGAGTCGAAAGTCCAAAGAATCTGAAATAGAAAGCTTTCTGGCCACGTGTCCAGAATCCTCGAGCACAAAGATCAGCTGTTACTTCACTTGTGTAACAGATCAATGTTTCGCCCTCGAGTGATGGCAGAATTCGCTCTTCTGTATTGCCCTATAGATTTCTCACATTATAGCTTACATCTTGAACTTCATCAGGGCGAAAGTGGTCAAGGTCTTTCCTTTTTGCACTGCATCACGTGACTAATATCAAAGGAATATGCACATGAACCCTAGCTTGGTAGACCATCCATGGACCAATCGTACACAAAAGCTATAGCATTAGTGAATTCCTGTCTCTTAACACAGGAGTTTTAATTTTCCAGCCTCTAACTTTTTCTGACTTGTAGGACATGAAATTGATGAGGCACAATTATCTTTTGTTGTTCCTTTTGTCTTCCTCGGTGCCCTTTTCATAGCATTGACTTGATTACTTGATGTTCAGTGAAATCGTTGTAATTTATCGGACGATGTGAATTAGAATCGATACTAGCAGTACTGGATTTTGGTATTCTGTCTGTGCTAAATTTATAGAATTTATGACGACCCTCCATCCTCGGCATGGTGTAGTTCCTTATGCTTCTCATGGACGATATATTTCCGATATTTCGAAAGTCTTTATGGAATATAGTTTTCATGGTGTCGTCAGGCTGTTAAACTGATTATGTACCGTTAGGGGCGATTCTTATCAGGAAGATCCATATTTATTTGTGTGACAGCTGCTTTAGGGTCGGTTACCTCAATGTATGATTCTCTTACTTACCCATCTATTCTGAGTCTAACGTACTCAAGTTGGAATTCTGAAGTGTCCCAGATGGCGTTGACCGCTTATTGAGTATGTGAAGAGGAGAGAGAGAGAGAGAGAGAGAGAGAGAGAGAGAGAGAGAGAGAGAGAGAGAGAGAGAGAGAGAGAGAGAGAGAGAGAGAGAGAGAGAGAGAGAGACCTGAACTCTTAACTAGAAACAACACAAAATATGTGAACGAATGAGAGGAATACTCGTTGCTTAGAAAGTGCTACAGCTAGCATGGAATGAGTTTAAATACTGAGAAAAGAAGAGGGAGAAACAAAGGAAGGGCAGAAACAAAAG
>NW_020869833.1:72500-92500 GCF_003789085.1 Penaeus vannamei | reverse complement strand
TTCTCTCACTCATTCGCTCAGACAAACCATCACTCGCTTTTCTTCTTTCTCTCCCTCTCCCTCTTTTTTCTTCTTTCTCTCCCTCTCCCTCTCTTTTCTTCTTTCTTTCCCTCTCCCTCTCTTTCTTTCTTTCATTTTCTCTTTTTGTCTTTTTTCTCTTTGTCTCTCTCTCTTTTCCCTTCCCTTCCTCTCTCTCTCTCTCTCTCATTCTCTCTCCCACTCGCTCACACACACCCTAACTCTCTTTTCCTGTCTCTCTCTCTCTGTCTTTTTCTTTGTCTCTTTCCTTCTCTCTCACTCGCTCGCCCTCTCGCTCGCTCCTTTGTTTTCCTGGTTTTCTTGTTATCTCAAAGCTCATTTCATAATTGAATATCCCCGAGGTGCCTGCGGAAGCTCAACAAGTGATTTAGTAATAGTTTACATTGTTGCCACCACTCCTAACATTACATGTATAATAGCGCCTCGTGTTTAGTTTGTGTTTTTGGCTTTCCACTTAATATGTATTGTTTGTTATGATGATTGCGATGTTGACAGTGGTTATTATTTTGATTGTTAGTGCTGGTTTGCTTTCATGATTTATATTGTTATTATAACTTTATTATCCTCCTGTTTATCGTCATTGCTCTTTTCCATATCTTCTTTTATTCCTTTCTTTCTTTTTTCGTTTTTCCTCTCCTTGATCTCTTACTCTTAGTTCTCCTACGTCCTTCCTCTTCCTCTTTCTCATCACAACTCCCACCTTTCTTCTTCCCGTTGTTTCTTTTTCTGCTCCTTCTCCTCTTCTTCTCTTCCTCCTTCTCTTCCCTCTCCTACTCCTCCCCATGTTCCTTCTCTTCCTCATCGTCCTCCTCCATTTGCATCACAAGGCAGTGAAAGATGATACGCTGGGCGTTAGGAAAAAACAGTGAAAAATAGATAAGACATTGATTGATAAAGCAGGAAAATAAAAGGCACTTGGAGATAGATAAGGCAGTGGAAGATAAATTTGGGAAAGATAAATAAAGCAGTTGAAGCAAAGGCGCTGGAATATAGGAAAGAAAGTAGAAACAAAAGCAACGAAAGATAAGAAAACATGCACGAAGAATGTGTTAGACAGAAATATATAGAAGATAGAGCAGTCGGGAGAAAAGACTATACAAGGCATTGAAAATAGTTAAGCAATGGCAGACAGATAAGACAACAAATAAGACAGATGATACAGTAAAATAAAAAGAAAGTGGAGAACAACACAATAGAAAATGAAGACCTGGAAAATAGCTCTAAGCAGTGAAAGATAGATAAAAGCAGCAAAAGATAAACCAATTGAAAACATAAACATCGGAAGATGAAGCATTAGGAAGATAAGACGATAGATCCAAACAGTGAAAGGTAGATAAGGCAATGTAATATAAGACAATAAAGCACAGACACAGCATCGAAAGATAAAGAGGTGGGGAGATAAGACAGCAGAAAATCATCTAAGCAATGAGAGACAGATAAGGCACTGCTAGATAAAGGAAAGCGTTCTGTAACACCGTAGGACGTGTAGAGAAGCCAGAGTGAGAGGACAGGTGGCGTATTCGGGACGAGGTAGGACGCGCCTCCTAAGGGTTCCCCTTTAATTCCCGTTCCTGGGAATATGTTGTCTGTGAATGATGGACTTTGGAGTTCGATGGGTGTTGATTAAGCAGATAAAGCAGGGGGAGGTTAAGATTTATTGCTGGTGTTGGCCGAATTTTTGGAATAGAGATTTTTAGGTTCCTCTCTCTCTCTGTCTATCTCCCTCTCTCCTTTTTCTTTCTTTTTTGTGATAATTTAAACGAGGCGGTTTATTCTCTTGACAAGAATTTCTCGCCAGTTCAGTTGTCATGTTGACGAATGACTTCGAGTCTAGCACAATGGAGGTACTTGTTCTGAATAATAGAGGCGGATGAAGGCATGCGTGGGTAGGAGACAGCTGGAAGGAAGGACGGTGCTCGAAGGGTGTCACCCTCGTGAGAAATAAGCGTGTAGGGAGGGCAAAAGAATTGTTTTTTTTCGTTCATTTTTTTCTAATCCCCTCTCACTCTTCTAATACTCTTACTCTCTTTGTCACTTTCTCTCTGTCTCATCGCTGTGGACAATTACTGAGGGATACTTTTTACATGGCCTAAAAATCTAGCTAATAATCAGAGAGAAAATTGAAGTATAGATACGATCCGAGAATTTTAGGCCATCATCAGTTAGTACAGAAGCGCTTTGGTATGAACACACATATTAACGTTATATCACGGGTAAACTTTGGATGCGCGTGGCAGCCTAAAGTCTTTGTTGACTCAAGCAAGCATAATTTTTCAAAGGGAAAATAACACTGGTACAAAATCCGTACCTACCAGGAATATGCGAAGTCCGTCTGGTTTGCGGAGATACATGCGAAAAAGAATATTCAAATGCCACACAATAGGGACAAAAATTAAACTTAAAGGTATGGGATAAGAGAATGCGAGGCAGAGAAAAAGATCCAGAGAGCAAGAAAGACATGCAGAGAAGAGAGAGACAGAGAAAGAGAGATGGAGGGGAGACCGAAACAAAAAAAGAAAAGACCGGAAAAAAGAAGGAAGAGCAAGAGGCAAACACGCCGCAAGGCATACGAAATCCTCCAAAACACGTGATGCGCAATGACTCTGCCGGGAATGCTTGAAAAATGGCGATCATGAGGCGATCACTTCCCTCCAGCGGCCCTCTGCCTCGTGACTCTTGCCGTCTCCTCATTCATTCGTCTTACTTTCTTTATTCTGCCAGGAGTCTTTTTTTCTCTCTTTTTTCTTTGATATTTTGTGCGCGTTTTATCTCTTTATATATGTAGGTGTACATCTCTCTCTCTCTTAATATATATATATATATATATATATATATATATATATATATATATATATATATATATATGTGTGTGTGTGTGTGTGTGTGTGTGTGTGTGTGTGTGTGTGCGAGCGTGTTTGTGCGAACGTGTGTGTGTGTGTGTGTGTGTGTGTGCGAGCGTGTGTGTGTGCGAGCGTGTGTGTGTGTGTGGGGGGGGGGGGGGCATATGAACATATAAAGGCGTATATGTATGTGTGTGTGTGTGTGTGTGTGTCTCTATATCGGTCTTTCCCTTTTAGCACAAGCCTATCGCCGCCTCGTCCCCCCCTCCCCCCTCCCCCCTGCGCTCATCCCAGGGCGGAAGTAAGTAACATCCTCCAGCTTGACGTCCCAGGAGGAAGACAATGAGGATCTACATCAGCCTATTTGGGAGCCTAACCTTATATAGTTGGTCCCCTAGCCATGCCCTTCCACACACCCCTACCCTACCCTACTCTCTTTTCGCCTACCTTTTATCTCCTCTTTTATCCCCTTCATTTGTTTAGCCTCGTTTTACTACTTTCCTTTTCCCTTTTACCAAGGGAAGGAGAGAGGAGCGAGAGAGAAAGCCAAAGAGAAACGGGTAGACAGGTAGAGATAGAGATGAGTGAGAGAGGGGAAGAGGATAAGAGAGAGAGAGTGGAGAGGGAGAGAGGGAGAGAAAGAGGAAGAGAATGCTTCAGACAGAAAATATGAACATGAGATCAGAGGCTTCTTATATTAAGTCAACGCCATCTCATCCTTCGAAGGAGAGAGAGAGGGGGGGGGGGGCGAGAGAGTGAGCTATCGTTGACGCTACAGCAAAGAAAGGAGAAGGAAGGAGAGAGAAAGGAAGGGGAGAGGGAGAGTAGAAGGAAGGAGAGAGGGAGGGAAAGAAAGGAGAAAGGAGGGGAGAGGGAGAAAGGAGGATAGGAGGGAAGTGTTTTACGAGGGATGTCGGATATCTTCCCGTCGTAAAGCTTCTCCTCTTCCTTTTCCTCCCCTCTTTTTTTTTTTTTTTACCCTTCTTCCTTCTCCCCCCTCCTTTCCTGTGCAAGGTACAACGCATAGAGGTGAGAGTTCCATCGTAATCCGCTCTAGAATCACCCTTACCGACCTTTACGACCCTCTTCATTTAATAAGTTGTTTGTAAATAATGTGCACAAAAAAGGTCCCAGGCCCGAGTGAATCCCCCTTTTCCTTCATACATTTTGAGCCGCTGAGCTAATTCCTTCCCAGAACCGGCTTGGAATGGGACCGCATTTCCATAATACGGATATAAGGTGGGTTTGGATGATGCTAATGGCAGTGTGGATACGGTGTGTGAGGGAGGGCCTGCTTGCGCCTGTCTCGTGTCTGCTCTGTGCATCTGGGGAATGGCCGGGTCGCTGTAATGGGATCTATGGACCCCTAACGAAGTCTTACTTGACGCTAGAAAGGGCACCCTCGCTCTTGCCCTTCGTGGTTCTTGCAGTAAATTGATTTAGGCAGCACTAAGCGTGGGTAGGCCGGTGCGGGTGGGGGTCGGTCGGAGGTTGTTTTTGAACTGGAAGCCACGATTCGCAAGGGGGATGACTGGCTTGTGAGGACTTTTTTTCTTCTTTTTACGTGTATGTGCTTCGCTCTTGCTACGGATGCCATTGGTCCCTTGTAGATGATGCTCTGACCCTGACATCCCGAGCCCAGGTGTCCTTGTCAATGTAGGATTTATTATTATTACTATTATCATTATTATCATTATTATTATTATTATTATTATCTGATAACCATTGAACTTATACATAAGTTCAGTTTACTTGAATACAGTTTATTGATTTACACCCATGCATCAGTCTATTTACATACAACTTATCATCTACATTCATTTATCAATATGCATAGGCAGGTTATGTATCTATGAATTCCTGTGAAAACATATATTCACGTTATATATCGACAGACTACAGAGAATTATGCCCCCTCTCCCCCCGCCGATACCCGGAAGGCGCTTTGGCCATCCTCCAAGCCCCGAGCCGATTCCCACGCAATTCGCCGGTCATCCCGGCGGGTCGAGTCGCAACAAACGGGGCCGCCAACAGCTGATCATATTCTTGAAGAGCATGCTGATGAGTCGTCGGCTGGCTCTCGCTTGGCGCTGTGCCACGGCGAAGCAGTAAAGACTTCGCTCTAGTTTGTTGTCGCGAAGAAATAGAATTGACTGCGGGTTTCGAGCGGGCGAGCGGGGTCCCTGCGAGAGACAAAGCGCTGTAATTACGCGCCCCTCCGAGTTGAAAGGAGCAACGGCGGGTTCCGGTTCAGCGGTCCGCGAGGCTTCGGGGGGAGGGGGAAGGGGGCATCTGTACTCACACACACACACACACACACACACACACACACACACACACACACACACACACACACACACACACACACACACACACACACACACACACACACACATTGCTATTATCTGAGACAGTTGCGGAAAACCTCTCTAGGCCTTGAAAAACGAATTAACACGATTACCACCGATGAAGAAGGGGGTAAAGGAGTTTTTCTTGTAAAGGAATTGTAAAAATGTCAGTGCAAAAAGGAAGAGAGAGAGATAGACAATCAGACAAGCGCGCGCGCACACACACACACACACACACACACACACACACACACACACACACACACACACACACACACACACACACACACACACACACACACACACACACACACACACACACACACACACACACACACACATGCACACACACGT
The DNA here is from genome assembly GCF_003789085.1 of Penaeus vannamei. Lineage (NCBI taxonomy): Eukaryota > Metazoa > Arthropoda > Malacostraca > Decapoda > Penaeidae > Penaeus > Penaeus vannamei. Next base: position 86,919 of record NW_020869833.1, on the reverse strand, counting down.
ACACATGCACACACACGTACACATGCACACACACGTACACATGCACACACACGTACATGCACACACACATACACATGCACACACACATACACATGCACACACACATACACATGCACACACACATACACATGCACACACACATACACATGAATACACACATACACATACACATGCACACACACACACACACACACACACACACACACACACACACACACACACACACACACACACACACACACACACACACACACACACACACACACGCAGAGAAAGAGAGAGAAAGCAGGAGAACGGAAAGAAAGAAACAAAGAGACGGAAAAGCAGAGACAGAGACGGAGAGACTAATAGATAGACACACAGACGATAACAAAAAGACCGAGATGATAAGGGAAGAGAGAGAGAGAGAGATGCAAACAGACGACAGAAAAGAGAGAGAGAGCAAGAGCGAAAAGTGACCAAAGAGGGAAGTGGATGTTACTGAACGCTTTGTAATTCACATCAACCACCATATTTGATTTTGTTGTTGCCTTATGTTACATACCCACCTCCCCATCCCCACCCATTTGATGCAACCAATCATCAGCATGTTCGCATTTGCATAATTATATAAGAATATGTATGATGATGCATTGTCAAATTGGATTAATCATTAATATTAAATTCGTTTATTCATTCATACATAATTCCAGTCCATTAAAATGCCAAATGAACAAGAGCCGGCCATTTGCATTCTATTCCCTAATCCGAGGTGACTGCTTGACAAATCCCAATCAGTCAGTTCCACAATCAGTAAAGTCAGTCAGGAAGCGAAGTGACGAGTTGGGGGAAAAGACAAGTGACAAAGAAGCTTGTCACGAACTTCAAGTTCAGATGAGAATCTTGGACATTTTTGTTTGATTGCTTGGCTCTTTTGTTTCGCAGTCACACATTCGCACGTGCGCATGGACACGTTCACACACATATACAGAAACATGCAGACAAACGTAAACACACACGTAATACACCTATACCCTATATTTCTCCCATAATTCTTGTTTTTCTTCTTTTGCCTTTCGTTATCTACCTCTCCCTTTCGCTTGACGCTTCTGTCTTCCCTTTGCATTTTTTGTTTTTTACTTTTTTGTACGTATTTCTCTCCCACTCTGCCTGTCTATCAATCAACGGACGAATCAGTCAGCCAGGCAGGCAGTCAGTCAATCAATTTATATATCTGTTGAGCCTTTCCTCGCCTTACTTTCTTTTTCTTTGCACCCTCTTCTTCTCCTTTTTCTTCCTCCACTGTTTACTCCCTCCCTTGCTCACATCCTTCCTCCGTCTCCCTTTCCTCTCCCCCATTCCCCTGTCCTCCATCATACCCCCTGCCTCTCTTACAACCTTCTTTCTCCTCTCTCCTCATCCCCTTTTTTCCCCTTTCTCTATTCCTCCATTTACCCCCCGACTCTTTCTCCCGTTATTCCCCCTCGACTTCCCCTAAACAAATGAAACTCAATAAGACGTAAAGACGTTGTAAAGGGGAACCCATGGGCGACCGAAGGAGAGTCATAGGCCGCATCCCAACTCCGATTGTCTGCGGGGGTCGATGAGAGTGAGTTTAGGGGAAAATCTAGAAGGGGAAGGAATGATTTTTAGGGGGAAATGCATGATTTTGTTAGGGGGAAAAAAGATGTTACTTGATTTGGGGGGAAATATGACCTCGCGCGCCAGGGAGAACTTGGCCCATTGACGGAGGATGCGTCGACTGGAGGCGAATATATGGTGGTCGGATTTTTCTCTTGATGTGGCTATGCTTAAGATTTTTTTTTTTTTGTAATTGTTCTATTACAAAAATAATCGCGATTACTGTTATTGTTGTTGTTACTGTTATTGTTATTGTTATAATTATTGTTATTATCATTACTTCTACTACTATTGATGTTAGTATGATTATGATGATGATTATTATTATCATAATCATTATCAGTACACCTACTATCAATTATTGTTATTATCATTATTATTAGTAGTATCATTATCACTTTTATCATCATTCTTACCATTGTTATTAATACTGTTACCATTACCATAATCATCACTGTTATTGTTATGATTATTATTTTTTTTACTGTTATTGTTATATTGTTGTTAATGGACTTTAGCGGCATCAAGAGTGCTGGTACTTTGTATAATAACTTTGGTACTTATAACTATCATTAAAACGGTAAAATATATAAGCAGTAGTAGTAGTAAGTAATGTTAATGATGATGATGATGATAATGTTTCCACGCTTCTGATAATAATGATGAAAATCCACTATTATATTAATGATTATGATAAAAGCAAAACTATGACCATGTAAATTTTAGTAATGATTAGATGATAAAGAAAATGATAATGATATATTGACCACTGATTACATAGAAATGCAAACGATTTTCCACTCCGCCTACTCTGCACGCCCGTTTATGCAGAATAAGGATGTGGGCGGCGATAATCTGACAAGGGGGTAGCGGACGCGACAGACAGTGCCATGGAGGAAGCCAGATGAGGTCGGCACTGAGTGGCACTCCCCGAGGCACTTCTTTAGCATCTCGGTGTTTTAGGTCTTCGTCTTCATATTTTTTAGCTGTGTGTTTTATCAGTAGAGGAACACATGTAGGCATTCGCTCGCACGCCCACGCCGAGTTTGATGTGCTTGCTCTCACACTCATTTCCTTGCTCATACCCATGTGCACACTCACACGTACGCACGCACACGCGCACACACACACACACACACACACACACACACACACACACACACACACACACACACACACACACACACACACACACACACACATACATATAAGTATTCAAAGAAATACATATAAGTGATAAAGATTTTTACGTTAGTTGTTTTTATATCCGCTAATTTATCAAGCGAATTTATTTGGTTCGTGTCGATCTCTTTTTATGCGTTTGATGGTTCATTAGGCTCCGCCGGGCCTCACGCCGCCAGGAAATTTGGCGGAGCAATAAACGGGGAAGAGCTGACGCCGTGCAAAAATTTCGCTCGCTCCCAGTTTTGGCTGAGGTCGCCCGCATTCACGAAAATGTATTTCAAAAAGTCTGTCGCAGTTTGGGGAGCGGCTGGCAGGCTCGACAGGGGAAGACACGCCGAGAGAGAGAGGACGAGGCGAGGCGAAGCGAACGGGGCGCGCGGTAGATAAAGTTTCAAAATAAAAAAATGTAGAGAGAAGGGAGGGCAGATAGGTAGAAAGAAAAAGATACATAAATTAATAGTCAGATACAGATAGATATAGATAGAGAGAGAGATCGGGTAAGGGGGAGGGGGAGCGCCTTTCTCCATGCGACTCTAAACCTCAACGGTGTCTGGTGTCTGTGGCCTCGTGGCTCCTGTTGCCAGCTGATATTTTATCATTTGCTCATGTTTGTTTCAAGAGCGCATCTAAAAAAAAGTCATTCTATATGAAATTAGATGACATTTATAAAATATCTTAAAAATAACACCATAAAATATCTTGTTCCGTTTTTGTTTTCTACTGGGAAAGGAGCGATCGAAGTAAGCGAAATAACACGACTTCCGAAGGCGGTTCTTGACAAAGCCGTTACTCGCAACAGAATAGTCACAAAAGTCTAACTCCCCTCGGAGATCATTTATCTGCGCTCCTTTATTCTAGAGCTGTCATGGCGCCCTAATTTATCTCCTTTTATGCCCTTGATTGTCAAAATGTGATTAGATAAAGCGTCTGCATACACACGGTCTCACTCACGCAGGAGGAATGAGAGACCGCGACACAGAGAGAGAGTGCGAAAAAGAAAAAAGTGTGTGTGAGAGAGAGAGAAAGAACGAAAGAGAGAGAGAGACCATAAAAGAGCAAGCGAGAACATTAGCCAGAGAGACCGAGAACGAAACAGACAGGCAGATACAGCGAGACGAAAGACGAACGAAGAGCGGGAGAAAGAGCGAGACGAACAAACACCCAGAAAAAGTCCACAACTCTGATGAGTATCGTTTTAAAACTTGGAGTCAACGCTGAATCCCCTAGATTTATTTGACAGTCGGTGACTAATGTCGAGGCATCCCCGGAGCTCAGAGGAAAAGACTCGAGTAGACTTTACTGTATTTTCGAAAAAAGGCTTCAAAGTGGAAATGGAAATTTGATGAAGAATCAGAAGAAAAGTGAGATGAGATGCAACCAAGAAAAAAGCGTAAATGCGAAAAACATGTAAGGGAAAGATTCTGAAGTTGAAAACTAGACGAAGAGCGGGAGTGAAGTCATATATTTTAGTCATATATATTATATATATATATATATATATATATATATATTATATATATATATATATATATATATATATATATATAAAGTGGATAAGGTCAATGTAAGAATAAAACACAGATAATAGTAATAATTAGAAATTAATACACCTATCAGTCAAGGAAACAAAGTACGTGTGTGTGTTATAATTCGAGTACCTCCAGCGTGAAGCGGCGTAGGAGGAAGGGAGCCGTCAGCACCTCGCTCAGGACCCAGCGAAGACGAGTGCCGAGTGGGAAGTTGATAGTATGAGCGGCTTCCGACAACATTAACAACAATAACAATATTAGAAGTAACAAAAAGAACAAACTGATTAATCGTTAGTCTTGTCAGCGAAGTCGTTAGCGAGCATTGATATGTCGATGGTGACGTGTGATCCCAAAGCTGATTGGTGGAGTGGCGCTGGGTTTTGATATGATGGAATGTTTTAATGTGTTTCTGTTGACAAATGTGAATGATGTGTGTTGTGTGTGTGTGTGTGTGTGTGTGTGTGTGTGTGTGTGTGTGTGTGTGTGTGTGTGTGTGTGTGTGTGTGATTGTTTGATTCGTTAGGACACTGTGTTGATTTTTTTTTGCATGTATATGTGTGCTTTGAAACGCAATGTAAATCTGTGTTTATGGCTCACCAGTATGTAAACTTACTAGAAAGTCATTACTCTAGTACGAGTCTATAAGGAATAAGAGACGTTAACGATAAATATAGTGAGTATAAGCATACAAATAAGACGCGAAACCACCATAGCGAACGTGCCTTGAGTCATGCGAGATGCATTCTCCGCAAGCCGGGTGTTGACTTAGTTTGACCTGAACCAATATGACGTGGGGCAGGTCAAAGGCGGGAGAGACAAATGGGAGACGGGAAAACAGGTTTACGCTCCCACTCTATTAAACAGATTGCCTTGCATGGGATTAATGAGAGAAAGAGAGGGAGGGAGGAAGAGAGAGGGAGGGATAGAAAGCGAGAGAAAGAGAGACGGACAGAAACAGAGAGAGATACGGACAGAAACAGGAAGTGAAAAACAAATAGAGAGATAGACAGAAAAATAGAGCGAAAGAGACGTACAGAAAGAGAAAGCGAAAGTGAGATTGCGATAAACAAAAAGATCTTACCCTTCCCACTCGTGTCATAACCAAAACACCTTCCCTCTTGGCACTTCCCAGAGGTTGTGTTCCTCCAAGGAGCATATTTACGAGTTTACGAAGTTATAACAACACGGCGCCTTAAGTGAGTCCTTGTCTTTGTTAGGGCGCACGCACGGCGAAGTCCGATGGCGGCGTAACTTGGGAATAAACTTGGCTAATACGAATCTTTCTTCCATTACTAACAGAAATATCCAAAGTTTTCGTCATTTCTTGGAGTTTCGCGCAACTGGCTGTTGAGGGGAGAGTGGGGGGGGGGGGCATAAGTGGGGATGCACGAGAAAGAAAGATTGAGTGGGGGTTTCTGTTTATCTATTGATCTGTTTATTTGTATGGCTGTCTATCGATCAATCTGGAGACTCTTTATCTGTTTCTCAACTTTTGCTTGGCTAATTGGCTATACATGATAAGTGATGTGTATGCGTACGTGCGCCCGTGTGTGTGTGTGTGTGTGTGTGTGTGTGTGTGTGTGTGTGTGTGTGTGTGTGTGTGTGTGTGTGTTGAGGGAGAGAAAGCATAGACGAGGAAAAAGAATAGACGAAGGGATAAATGCAAAATATAAGCATAAAAAGAAGGAAGGACTCAGAAACAAAAGTGAATGATAGGGAAACGAATCATAAAAGAAATGAGAAGGGCAGAAGAAAGGTGGGAATATAGAGAAGAGGAAACACGTGTTGTTAGGGAAGAAACGTACCTGGGTGGTAGGATAATCACAGGAAAAAAGGGAATACCTGCACGCAATAATTTATTCCTGAGTCGCGGAGAATTTAAACTAAATAATAATTTAAAAAGAAAAAAAAAATCAGAGAAGGACGGATTTGTAGATACCTATGTATGTACAAATATTTATATACTTACATGTGTATGCGTTCATATATATATATATATATATATATATATATATATATATATATATATATATATATATATATATATATATATATATACATATATATATATATATATATATATATATATATATATATATATATATATATATATATATTATATATATATATTATATATTATATATATATATATAATATATATATATTATATATATTATATATATATATATATATATATATATATATATATATATATATATATATATATATTATATATATATTAATATATATACTTATATATATTTATTATATATATATATATATATTATATATATATATATATATATATATATATATATATATATATATATATATATATATATATATATATATATATATATATATATATATATATATATATATATATAATGTGTGTGCGTGTGTGTTATATCTATGTGTGTGTGTGTGTGTGCACGTTCATGTGCGCGTTTGTGCAATAAAAAAAAATTAAAAAGTAAAACAAATACGACACGGGGCGCGCAGAGGAGGATAGATCGCGCGGAGAAACCCAGATTGATGACGGCGTCGATAGGAAGATATTAGGGGATTAACAGTAACGGAGGAGCCATCAATAGCCGCCGAGCGAAGCGCTAGTTGTGGGGACACCGAACAAGGAAGGAGATGATAAAAAGGATTAGCAGCGCAAGGAAAGGTAATTGAGGATAATCTAAGAAAATGACGTGGGGAGACATGACACAAATAGTTTTTTTTTTCTCTCTCTGTCTCTCTCTCACACACACACTCTCCTCTCTCTCTCTCTCTCTCTCTCTCTTTTCTTGATTTTCTTTCTTCTAAGCGAAACAAAGAGAGGGCGGCAAGGCGTAGTCCGAATCCTTTTTTCCGCCCGCCATTCTCGGCACGAGGGTTGGGGGACCACTACACGGACTGAGTTTGTCGTCTTGATAGGCGCTTTAATCCATTAACTTCGTAATTAATGATGTGGAAAAGGGGATCCCTGCGAGCGAGGGTTCAACGCAATAATGGCTGACCTCAACGCCCCCCCCCCCCACGCTCGCTAAACCTGTGTACCTGCGGGAGAGTGAACGAGGGGCTTGTGTGAGGCTGGCTGGCTGGTCGTTCATTCCGCGGGTTGTTTGTGCGTGAGTGTGTTGCTTGGCGGGGTTGATCTTGTTTTGGGAGGGTGTGTTGGTTGTGATTTTCTTTCTATTTTGCTCTCTCTCTCTCTCTCTCTCTCTCTCCTCTCTCTCTCTCTCTCTCTCTCTCTCTCTCTCTCTCTCTCTCTCTCTCTCTCTCTCTCTCTCTCTCTCTCTCCCTCTCCCTCTCCCTCTCCCTCTCCTCCCCTCTCCCTCTCCCTCTCCCCTTCCCTCTCCCTCTCTCCCTCTCTATCTATCTATCTATCTCCCTCTCTCTCTTTTCTGTCAACCTGAATTCATGTATTGAAGTTTTCAAGGACTGAATTACATCTGCATATATACACAACTAACAAACCAATACGACTTCGCTTATATATCTAATATTCATTTCATATATGATACATTAACGTTTTATTTCTTTCTTTCTTAGGTAATCATCCCGGACCGATGGATTGGCATATGCGGAAAATACGACAAACTATGTGAGTGTATGCATTGTGTGTAGAAAATGTTCTCTCTGCGTCTCTCTTTCTTTCTCTCCATCATCATTCACTCCTCCACTCTCTATCTATCTATTTATCTATTTCCTTTCCTTTCTCTCTATCTCCTCCTTTCTCTCTCTCTATATCTATCTCCTTTCCTCTCTCTCTCTCCGCTCTTTCTTTCTTTCTTTCTTTCTCTCTCTCTCTCTCTCTCTCTCTCTCTCTCTCTCTCTCTCTCTCTCTCTCTCTCTCTCTCTCTCTCTCTCTCTCTCTCTCTCGTTCTCTTTTTCTTTGTCTTTCAAAACTTTCTTTCCTATCACCAAAATGTGTTTTAGATACAGATTGCCATACGCAGATAGACAAGGTACAGAGCGATATATTGTGGCAACTAGTCATCGTTATGACAACACTACATCTTTAGTCACGGTTCTGTTTTTCCCACGGTTTGCCCTTGTTCAAAATTTACTGTGCAACCCAGGGGAAGGGGGGGAAGGGAAGGGAAGGGGGAGGGGAGGGGAAGGGGGAAGGGAAGGGGAAGGGGAGGGGAGGGGGGGGAGGGGAGGGGGAGGGGGAGGGGGGAAGGGGAGGGGAGGGGAGGGGGGGGGAGGGGGAGGGAGGACGGAAGGAAGGAGAGAGGGTAGGACGGAGGAGGAGAGAGGTAGGAGGGGAGGGAAGAGCTGGTAGGGACGGAGGGAGGGAGAGAGGGTAGGACGGGGGAGGGAGAGAGATAGAGGGAGGGAGGAGAGAGAGAAAGAGGAGGAGGGAGGGAGGGAGAGGGAGAGCGAAGGGGGGAGGAGAGAGAGAGAGAAGGAGAGAGAAAAAGAAGGAGAGAGGGACGGCGAGAGAGAAAACGAGGAGGGAGGGAGAGGGAGAGCGAATGAGGGGGGAGAGAAAGAGAGAGAATGAGGGAAGGAGGGAGTAAGGGAGAGAAAGAGAGAGAGAGAGAAGGAGGGAGAGGAAGAGAGGAGAGAAAGAGGAGGAGGAAAGAGAGAGAGAGAGAGAAGGAGAGGGAGAGAGAAGAGAGAGAGAGGAGAGAAGAGAGAGAGAAGAACAAATAAAGAAAAAAAGAAATAAAGAGAGGAAGATTAAGAGATACCTAGAGAGAATTACCAAGGGAAATGAAGGGATATAGAGATAGTGCGATGGTGAGATTGACAGAGAGACAGCAAGGAAGTAAGGGAGATGAAAGAGGAAGATAAAGAGGCTGCGCAAACAGAGAGGGAGAAATCCAGAGGCCATTTCGTGAGGATCATCATAAATAAGCAACGTCAGTGATCCATACCCGGTGGGACTGGGCGTCACTTCTCTGATAAATGTCTTATCTCACTTTATCTTCCCCCGCTGTTTTTCCCTCTCTTTATATGCATGTCTTGTCTTTTCCCAGCAGGTTCCCCCCCTTTTTTAACCCATGGTTTTCCTTCTGGCAACTTTTTTTTCAACTTTTGTTTCAACCTTTGAAAAATGGTGAAGTATAGTATTGCTCTTTCATTGGTCTTTGTATTTTTTGTTTTTATTATTACTCTCATGAGGAACAAGTAATAAGTCTTTTTTTTTAATCACCGTTTATGCAAAACGAGCCTCGCATGCAGCAACGTGGAACAAATAACAAAAGCAGAACCAATCAGAGTCGGTTGCAATATTTTCAATCTCTAACACTGAAAATGAAAAGCCGCAGACAAATGTTGCATGCAAATCATATCTCTACTATAATATCGCTTATATACTATATGTCATATCTATCCCATGTATACTATGATGTCGCTTAAATTCACTAAACGTGATTGACAATTTAGAAACAAAACTACACAACTTGGTGAAAATTTGCAACATATGTTTGTGAAGTTTGCATTTAGAATCATCATCACGTAAGGCGACCGCGGTATATGCAGCAGTATGTGGTGAGTATGTTGATGATCTTGTTATTTCTCGCATGCTGGAGGTCAGGAAAGGTCAGGAGGCAACAGTGCAACTTTTATTCAGCTGTCAAGTGTAAGATATTCATATTGCAATACCCAAAGGGGTGGGGGTGGTGTTGTTGAAGTCCGGTTACTTGCGTGTAACTGTTCGTACTTCTGGGCGATGGTTCATGTGTACATGTGACTGTTAATCAGTTTGAATTAATTAGATGTTATAATTATTAGGAAGATCGGGATTATATGGAAGATTATCGTACTGTGAAACAACGTGCAGAATGCCTCGTGAATTTGTATACGTTATTCGCATTGGAGGAATTTGAACTGTTCAGCGTGTTCACTGTTCAGCGGAATTTCTCATATTGTGGAGAGGGATATGAAGAAAATAACTTTTATTCTCCACCCGATTACCTTTGCATTGGCCTTGCGTTATCTCAAAACCGTAATATAAACATAACATTAATTAAGTTTACATATGTTTTTTCCTGTCATCTTATTCCTCTTTTTTTTTTTTTTTTTTTTTTTTTTTACAAAGTCTTTTAGGCAATGAAAATTTGAAAACCAAGTGTCAACAACTCTGACCTGTCACCTCAATCGTACTTTTCCAAAAGGTTAATCTGTATTGACCGCTGTATTGACCTTTGTACTGATCTTTTTTCCTAAATCTCAGGCATAAGGAGCATAACATATTTTGAAAATATGAAGCAAGCTGGGAATTGAAAACAGGATCCTTTTTCGAGGCTGTTAACGTGGAAATCGTTTTTTTTCGAATGTGAGTCAATTAAATTTACTTGTTATATTTAGTTTTAAAAATGTAACTGTGTTTATATTAATATCTTTATGAATAAAAAATATAAGTGCTTATATTAATTTCATTATGAATTTGAATCCAGTCATTTACATATCACCTGTGTAAAAATCATATATTCATTTTAGTTATTCTAATGATTATACACTATAAGCAAACATGTTCATTTGAACATATTCAGCTAAGTATATTTTCATAAGAATGTAAATGTCTGCTTACGTTGATTTCTAAAATTGATAAGATTAATTGTTAGTGATATCTGTATTGACGTGTTTAGAATGATAACGTTGGTCTGAGTGTAATACCTTAATGTATAATCTTAACAACGATAAAGCGTACTTCGAATGTACACTTGCACGTATGTATATGCATGTGTACAGTCATGCGGGACACGTGCCTGAAAGTCATGACGTGCGGCGAAATCAGACCGCTCGTATTCCCATTCCTGAAATTCGTAAATTGGAATGATTAGGTCTCACTTCATCTCGGAATTTTAAACGTGCTTTTTCCTCTTGGCCGTGAATGATCACTGACATGGAAAGCCATAAAACCTGTTTTAGTGAGGATAATTGCTTAATTTGAGTGGATTCCGGAAATTCGTGTTTTGGGGGTTTAGAAAAAAGGCGATAAATATATCGTTATTCAATCTTGAGCTTTAAAGTGTGATGTGTATTGAAGTTGCATTGATAGGGGTGACAGAGTGACATGAGGGCGAAGATGGTTTGCGCATGACGGGGAAGCATGTGGAATTCCTCGGGCGATTTAGCCGCCGAAGATGTGTAGATGCGATGTGTGTGTGTGTGTGTGTTCGAACATCCACTTGATACCATACTTTCTGTGTAGGGTAAGACAGAATCGAAGCTTTAATACATTAATATACTTTTCCGTCACTGCATATGTGTATATGCATCTGTGTGTGTGTGTGTGTGTGTGTGTGTGTGTGTGTGTGTGTGTGTGCATATACTCCATATATACCAGTGTGTGCCAAGCGAGGATGAATATTTTACTTGTTCCACCAGAACAAAATTTTCTCTCGTGCCGTACAAGATTATTAGATTTCGTCCACCTGTGAGGGAGTGATGTCAGGAGCCCAGGGATATCAAGCGGCCTAACTGCTGCTGACGTTACAACCCGCTGACATCAGCAGGTCTGTGGACGTCATCACATATTTCATAATGTTGTGTGTGTTTCCTTACTCATCGTCAGCAGATTTTAAAGACAGGAGAGTCTCTTTATGAAATTATGAATAATTCATATTCGGTAGGCAATTCTTCATATATAATGCTTTACTTAATAGGCAATAAGAATTCCATCAATTTTGAAGAGTTTGTGACGTCGGAAAATGAATGGCCGGTCTCCGTCTGTGGTTTATTAAACTGGCTGCTGCTTTTACTCTGAAAACATATATGTGTGTGTGTGTGTGTGTGTGTGCCTGTGTGTGTGTGTGTGCAGAGAGTAAGAGAGAAATGGAGGAGAAAATAAGAGAGTGAGAGAAGTGGGGGCAAAGTAAGAGAGAGAGAGAGAGAATGGGGAGGGAGGAGAAAGGGGGGGGTAAGGAGAAACAGAGAGAGTATGTGCAAAAGAGAGGGAAAAAATGTTTTATGCATGTATAGATAGGCAAATGGATGTATAGATGGACGCGCGCGCGCGCGCACACAACACACACACACACACACACACACACACACACACACACACACACAACACACACACACACACACACACACACACACACACACACACACGCACACACACACACACAGTACACGTTTATCTATATTTTCTCTCATTGTTATCCATATACGCATTCTTTCTGCAGAGAAACTGGGAAATATTAGTTAGAATTTATCATAGAAAACGAAGATACCCGACCGGCTACTGTTTTGCGGGGGAACTTTAGTTTTTATATTTTCTTGCGCCATTAACCTGCTTTCGATTGATGTCTCGTAGAGTATGCCACCTTTTGTTTTTCTAGTGTAGAGAATTATATCTTTAATTAATTTTCAACAATGGATATGTAGTAGTGCTTTATACAACCAACGATTCTCAAGTTATGAGTATAATAAATATATCATATGAATATTATACCTATTATATTTATTATTGTTTTTCTATGTATTGTTTTATTGTTTTTATCCTTATTATCATCATTAGTATTACTATTCTTATTAATGTGATTATCATTGTTCTTATGCATTTCACTTTTATTACCCTTACTAACATCATCATTCTTTATCTTATTTTTGTTGTTGTTATTACTACTATTATCATGACCATTATTCAGTTTTACCCTGTTTCCATCGCGATTACTACCCTTATTACTATTTTTTTTTATTAGTATCATCATCATTATTATTCTTGTTGTTACTGTCATCATCAATATTATTCCGATTGCTATTATATTTTCAGTTATTGTTATTGTTGCTGTTATCATCATTTTCACATCATTAGTTATAGTAGTAGTTATATGCTATTTTTCATCCATTTCGTCTTCCTCTGTATCTTCATCCTTATCTCTATTCTTCAGCTTCGTCTTCGTGTCCATCTCTTATCTCCATCACCATCTCCGTCACCATCTCCATCACCATCTCCGTCACCATCTCCCTACTAGCATCATGGTTTCTTGCTTTTGTTCACTTTCTTTTTGTCATTTCAAAAATCTATTTCATTCTGCTCCTCCGTTCATTTCAATTTATTTTCTTGATTTATTTATATATATTTTTTTCTCTCCTTCCGATAACTTATGAAACTGTAACTTTAGCATACGAAACTTAAGATTTTGAAAAGATTATAATGATTTTCACATTATGATAATGATGATAATGATGATAATGATAATTATGATTGTCATGATGATAATAAAATTAACCATAATAATGATAACAGTAATGATAATGACAATGATATTAATAATGGTAATGATAATGATGATTTTGTCGATACTAATAATGGTGATTCTTATTTCTGTTTGTTTTGTTATTATTATTGTTATCCTTTTTATCATAGTTATTATTGTTGCTCCTGTTGTTATTATCATTACTGCTATTTTTATTGTTATCACCATCATCATCATCATCATCATCATCATCATCATCATCATCACCGTCACCAATCACCACCACCATCACCGTCACCATCACCACCACCATCCTATTATGAAAAGCATCATCATGACACCACTAGGACTGTGTAAAAAAAAAGACAAATAAAGAGAGGGAAAGAAAGAAAGAAAGAAAGAAGAAGAAAAAGAAAGACCTCAAATCTTTAAAGGCAAGAAAGGCAGCGAGAGAAAGGGATGTTGAGAAGAATAAGCGTGCCCGGAAGACGTCATTAGATTGCCTTTGTCGTGTATTCCGCGATCCTCTTTTGTTTTTAAAGAGCTGGAGCGGTTTCGATCCCCTTCTGTAGCTCCACGGGGTTTTGTCAGCTATACTTTGCACATTTCTAAGTGCGTTGGTAGTCAGCTGAATAATGACGGTATTAGTACTGATAATCATGATAATAGTAACTGATAATGATAATGACAATAATAAGTGATTATAATGATAATGAAAATAATGATGATGAAAACTATAATAGTAATGATGATAATAAAGATAAAAGTAATAATGATAGTGATAATAATGATAATAATTCTAATATAATAATAATAATAATAATAATAATAATAATAATAATAATAGTTATGATGATAAAATAGTCACGACTTTCTTTACGAAATGTCTGTCTGCTTCGAATTTCCATTTTCTCAATCGATGGTCCGGTCGGC
>NW_020869833.1:50000-55000 GCF_003789085.1 Penaeus vannamei | reverse complement strand
TGGAGTTGATTTTGCCAAGAGTTCAGGTTACATTAGATGGTTTTGAATAAAGCGACAGATGTTATTCACAGTTTATATAAGAAAAGGTGGAAAGGTGTGAAAGTTTTTGACACGGTATAAAAATGTGAAATATAGGAAATAAATGTGATTTGAGATTTTAAGGAGACAGGTTCCCCAGCTTTGATATTATTCTATGTTTGAAATAGGAAGACATATACCCTGGTTAATGTAATTTAACAAGAGAAATAGAAAATATTTCTTGATGCGTGATCATGTAGGGTCCTTGCCTACACGCGCCTCGAGTAATCCCTTTCAACATGGCATGAATTCTTGTTTTGTTTGCCCAGGGGAGATCTTACATCCAAATGCCTCCGGGAGGCATCGATTTTAGCACCCGTAGGGATACACAGCTCGAAGTGTACCCGAAGGAAAACATGGCTCTGCAGGCCCTGAGGATACCTTACCTTGACATACCCCGGGAGGCACTTTACTTTAGCACTCCTAAGGGAATGCCTCGACCTCAGTATGCCCTTGGGTAATTCCTTGCCCAAATGTTCCCTGATGGATACCTGACCAGTTTACCTTAACAAGCCGACTGCCCTCATCTCTACACGCTTTGCCTTAACACTCTACAAGATACCTAAGCTTACCTGAACATACCCTGAGGGATACCTAAACTCAGGGAACTGCCTCGCCTAGACGTGGCCAGGGGAATATCTCCCTTACCTAAACATAAACAGGAGAAACTCACCTGCCCATCTCCCACGCCCTTTAGCTTCGTTCCAGACGTCGCGATCACGCCCCGCCGCGCCCCGCTGCCTTCGCCGTCTCCGCCAGGATGCGTCGGAGGTAATTAATCCCGACGCATCCACAGCCAGTCACGGTCTCACGGGCTTCTTTGGGGATGATTATGATAAACAGATTCGACTTAATGAGGGCGTGTGGGTGTGTGAAGACGCGGGAGGTGAAGGAGGAGGTGGCGGGTGCAGAGGAATGGGGATAGGAGGAGAGAAAGGAGCAGGAATAGAAGCGGGAGGAATAGGAGGGGATGATGAACATGAAGCAGGAGGAGGAAGAGAAGCAGGGAGAGACGGAAACAAAGGAGAAAGAAAGTTATTTTGGGGAGGGAGAATAGAAAAAAAGACAAGGAACGTGTAGGAGGCCATTAAGAGTAAGGAGGAAGAGAACTACTTTTAGAAGGAAGGAGTGGGACAGAAATGGAGAAGGAGAAGCAGGAGGAGGAAAAAGATGGACAAGCGCGAAAAAGGGACACGGAGAAGGAAAAGGAAGAGAAGAGTGGCAATCGTTAAAAGGGGAAAAAGAAGGGTCCGGAGAGGGGAAAGTGACATCTTGAAGAGGGAAAAGGGAAAGAAACAAAACAACCAAAATGAGAAGAAATGGAGAATTAATTTCCTCCCCGGTCGTATCTCTCCTCTTGCAACCCCGCCCCGATTGAAGTACTATTGCCATTTGCAACGTTGAGGCGTCTTCGCGGCATTGCTCGCGTCCCCGCGGGCGTGCGAAGGAGGAACGGGAGAGGGAAAGAGGAACTGAGAACAGCGTAGATAAAGGGAAAGAGACAACCAGAAGAAACGAGAATGGGGGAATGGGCAAGAAGGAGAAATTAACCAAATGTAAACAGATGATGAATGAATATAAATGATAGAAATAAAGAATAAAAGGATATAGGAATAGTGATGATGATAGTAACAATTATAAGGTGCTCTTGCACAAGGTATGAAACAGCATAAAAGAACAGAAGTTAGGATAAAGGAAGCAATAGCAATAAATACAAATAAATTATAGAATAGTGAAATAATAATGACAATAATAACAATAACAGATAACTAGACTATATATATATATATATATATATATATATATATATATATATATATATATATAATATATATATATATATATAAATATATATTACACGTAAAAACATGAAAATACAAAGCAATAATGATATTAATACTAACTGGTAACGCAAACGAGATTTATTGGTATAATACACAAATAAGACATATTCATCCGTCAGAAAAAAGAACGAAGAAGAAGAAAAAATGAGTAGGACCTAAAAAAGTCAACTCGAGTAGGCAGATAATGGGACAAGTTAAAAGAAGATTAAAGACTTCATGGAAAGTTATGTTCAAGGAAGCAGAATATACGAGAAAACAACCCTGACGATTACAGAAGCGATAAATCAGAGGGGAAAAGGAATTATATGACAGGTAATAACTCATCGAACTCTGAGAGGATGACTACTGATTAAGATGACCTTCTTTCTTCTTCCTCCCACTTCCCCTTCTATATTTCCTGCTCCTCTGCTTCTATTTCCCCTTCTTTTATATCTCTTTCTTCCTACTTCTTCCCATACTATATTCCCCCCTCCTTGTATTCTTCCTTCTTCCTCTTCCTCCATCTACTCCTCCCTCCTCCTCCTCTTATTCTTTTCTCTTCTGCTTCCTCCTCCTCCTCCTCTCCCTCTCCTCTCCTCCTCCCTCTCTCCCCTCCTCCTCCTCTCCTCCTCCTCCCTCTCCTCCTCCTCTTCTTTTTCTTCTTCTTCTTTCTTCTTCCTCCTCCTCCTCCTCCTCCTCCTCCTCTCCTCCTCCTCCTCCTCCTCAACCCACTCCATCACTACCGCCCACTCTCTTCCTTTAATAAAAGGACATGAAGACGAAAAATAAAGTTTTGGTAACTCAAGAGACATGACTTAGAATGGAGGCAGGAAGAACTTCAGTGGCAAGAGGGGACAGAGGGTAGAAAGAGAGAGGGAGAGGGAAAGAGAGAGAGAGGGGGAGAGGGAAAGATAGAGGGAAAATGAGAAAGAGAGAGAGAGAAATGGTAGGGTGGAGAAACAGATCGAGAGGAAAAAAAAGATAGATGCAAAAAAAAAAAAAAAAAAAAAAAAAAAAAAAGACATAGATACCCAAAACAAAGAATGAGACAAAAAAGAAAGGAAAATAGATGAGCGAAACGTGGAATCGATAGATAGATAGGTAGATAGAGTAGACCCCCCCCCGCACCCCCGACCGGAACTTGCTCGAGACATGACCTTTTTGGGGGGAAAGTGAAACGACCCCTTAAAAAGTTTCTCGGGGCAAGAAGCCGTGACGCCCTGATTAAGATGACCGTCCAGCGATAAATTAAATTAACGGACATCTGATGGCAGGGAAACACGCCGGGGGAATGGAGGACGAGGGAAGGAGAAAAATGTAGAGAAATGGGGGATCAAGAAAGTGAAAGACGTAAGTGATAATTACGGGAACGAAGGAAATGACAAAAAAAAGGTGAATGAAAGATAAGGATAACGAAGTGATTATGTGGAGATGAAGTAATAATTGTCAGAGAGATCGATATCGCAAGAAAAATGAGACGATCATGTGAGGGCAAGAGAACTGTCGATATTCGTACAGAGACAGAAACGAAAATACGAAATTATAGCAACTAAAAACAGAAGTAAATAACTGTATATTAAAAAAGGAAATAAGAAGAAAATATCGTGATGAAAAGGAGGACACCTGGAAAAGAGAGAAAAGTACAGAGCGGGAGAGAGCGAGGGATAACAATGTCCCCCGCAGCCTGTAGAAACAACAAAGACTCCCCTACTCTGTTAAGTGTGTATGGTGAGTCCTACCAGCCTTCCCCTGCCTACCCCCCCCCCCTACCCTCTCCTCTCCTTTCTCCCACCTCTCTCCTCTCTCTCCCTCTCTTCCTTCTCCCCTCTCGATTTACCGTCTCTTTTCCTTTTCCGTCCTCTCTCTTTTTCACATTCACCATCACTCTCTCCTTTCTCCTCTCTCTTCTTATTTTCCTTCCTTTCTCCTTCTCCCTCCCTTTTTCTTCCTTCTTAATTTCTACGACTCCCTCCCTCTCTCCTCTTCCTTATTTTCTAAGGTCCCCTCCTTCTCTCCTCCTCCCTCCTTTCTAAGACTCTCCCTCGCTCTTTTTCCTCCTTTTCTAAGACTCCCTCTTTCTCGTCTCCTCCTTCTTTTCTCAGACTCTCTCTCTCTCTCTCTTCATCCATTCTAAGACTCCTTCCCTCTCTTCTTTTCCTTCTTTCTAAGACTCCTTCCCTCTCTCTAAAACTGTTTCTCTACCCCTCCCTCTTTCTTCCTGCCGTTTCTAAGACTCCCCCTTTCTCTCCTCCTCCTTCTTTTCTAAGACCTCCTCCCTTTCTTCCCTCCAGCCCTGCAGGAGACAGCTCGGCGGCGGCCAACTCAATTAACACAAGACGAGGTCATTAGAGCGAAAAAAGAAGCCAGGCTTAGCAAAGAGACTTTTTCCCTCCCCTCTTTAGCTATTTTTCTCCTCCGCAGCAAAATCTTTCATCGTGCTCGGTGTTTGGAATAAGCTTATGGTTGCTGGATGGGTTAACATGCGATTGGGATGGTAATGGCGGGATGCTCTTAACGGACGTAATGTTTTGGTGTTTTAGAAACGTTTGTTGGACTTTTTTTTATTACGTTTATGAATGTGCAAACAATCCGAGTGTGTGTAGGGGATGGGGTGAATGAGTATGATAGTCCGCGAGTGTGTGTGATATGATGTGTGGGGGGAGATGAGTGAGTATAAGTGTATGTGTGTGTGTGGGGGGGGGATGAGGGATTATGAATGTGCGTGTGTGGTGTGTATGTGGGTTGGGGGGTGGAGGTGAGTGAGTATAATTGTGTTTGTGGTGTGTGGGTTGGGGGAGTCAGTGTGTGTGTGCGCGTGTGTGTATGTGTGTGTCAGTCATAAACCATTGTAAATACATTCATGTATCAATTGCTTGAATTTGTGTGAATCTTTACGCCCGCCAGTCCCCGTGAAGAACAGCGAGATGCGCTGCGGGGATCGGGGCGACAGAGCCTGATGAAGCGAGCAAGCAGAAGCAAGCAGAGGCAAGCAGATTCAAAAATACATTTCCGAGCTCGACAAAGAGAAAGAGACGGGGTAAAGGGGGAGAGGGAGATATGAATACGCAGAGGGCGCGCACGAACGGTTGTCCTTCTCCC
>NW_020869833.1:37500-42500 GCF_003789085.1 Penaeus vannamei | reverse complement strand
CTTAACTTTTTTTTTTCAACCGTGACGTGTTCGACTGTTTGGTAGATTATGTTCTAGTGTATAATCTACTCGCTCTCACATTCATTATTCATTTATTCACGTATTCACTCGGAATCCGTTCCCACTTACTCCCCTTCTGCTTTCCTAGAGTGAAGGGTCTTTGCCTGTAATTGGAGCGTGCAATGGGCAAATCAACCGCTTGCTTTGTTGAACAGTTCACCGTAAGTGGATCCTGCTGAAAGTTGATGTCATACTGTCACAAGTCCTGTGTCGTGGCCTGTTCTTTGATTTGGGCATTTCTGTGGAAATGGAAGAGGTTCATTTCCCTAAATCTCATGTCTGTCGAAAGAAACTATGTAAAGGTTTCGTAGTCTCAAAATGTATATGTATATATATATATTCTTTTTTTCTTCTTTCTCTTTATTTTGTAGAGGTTTGGATATTTGTCGAATTCAAATTGAAGTCGAATTCAAATTTGCAGTCCAAATGGTCCCATGTCTATTCGAGTAAAGCCGTTTGACTTTCTGAAGATCTATTGCGCGCATCCGCCCGGTTGCCGCCGAACCTCTGCCATCAGGGAAGCGAATCGCTCCCTCTCGACCTCTAATTTCGAATCATGGACCAATCTTGCCTCACCGCCGAAGCAGCACGAAGCCCGGCGCTGCAAGAACATAGGCCTATTGGGCAATTTAGGCAGCGCAGAATTACGTACTTGCAACAGCAGAGCGGCCAGGATGCTGCGTATACCGAGCTTTAGGGACCATTCTTTTTCGTCTGTGAGTCGTGTCGGCTTGCCAGATGTTTTCGTGAATGGAAATCTCCGGTAAAAGTTGATGTCAAGTTTTCTTAGGTAAAGTCTGCTCTCGTGGACGTTGCTGGGTTCGCCTTTCGTGTTATCGCTTTAGTGTTATCATTACTTTTGTTGTTGCTGCTGCTGTTATTGTTATCATGATTGTCATTATCATTGTTGTTATTGTTCTTGCTGTTTCTCTTGTTTGTGTTATCATGTTTATTATTATCATCGTTGTTATTGTTCTTTCTGTTTCTGTTATTGTTATCGTGATTAGTATTATCAAGGTTGTTATCATTACCATTATTAATATTATTATCCTTATTATCATCATGTTATTTTGAGTTCCTTGGCTAGCACCAGAGTGTTTTTTTCCATTTTCAAGAGAGATGGAGAAGGAGGTGGAGGTGAAGATGATGATGGAGATAGAGATAGGGATGGAGATGGGGAGATAGAGATAGAGATGAGGACAGGAATGGAGAGGTAAAGAGAAATAGAGATTGTGGGATGGAGATAGAGATGGGAGAAGATAGAGGGGAGGTGGAAGTGGAGATAGTTAGAAATAGAGATGGGGTGATGGAGATGAAGATAGAGATAGAGAAAGAAGGAGAGAAACATAACGTCAACCTCAACATTATTTTACTGGCCATAAAGATGAGTGAAATCAGATTCCTCCTCAAATTAAATTGTAGATTATCATAATTTCCTTCTCGTTCGCGCCATGTGTGTGTGTGTGTGTGAGTGTGTGTGTGCATGTATGTATGTACGTGTGTGTGTATGTAAGTATGTGTTTTTTTTTCTTTCTTTCTTTCTGTGCTTGTGTGTGTGTGTGTTTCTCTGTGCCTGTGTGTGTATGTGTTTGTGTCTATGTGTGCGTGTGTGTATGCGTATGTATGTGTCTGTGTTTTTTCTGTGCCTGTGTTTGATAACGTATATTTTTGTGTATATGTAGATGCGTACATGTGTTTATTTTTGCCTCCTGACATATTGATTGTTTAAAGAGACGAGCGAGTCAGATTAATAATGCATAGCTTTTCGTAATATTCTGTGCCGTGCCTGTTGGTTCTGTAAAGTCAGATTGCCTGTCGTGTTTTCCCTCTTCATTTAAATGTGTGAAAGGTAAATGAGCGTGATACTATACTTAAGAGAAAACATTTAAAAAGTTACATTGGAGGTTAATATAAGGAGTGATGAGAAATGGTTGATCTGGGAAACATTATGAGAGTATGAATTCGATCTCTCTCTCTCTTTGTTTGTTTGTTTCTTTCTTTCTTTCTCTCTCTCTTTCTCTCTCTCTCTCTCTCTCTCTCTCTCTCTCTCTCTCTCTCTCTCTCTCTCTCTCTCTCTCTCTCTCTCTCTCTCTCTTCCCTCCTCTCTCTCTTCTCTCTTCTCTTCTTTTCTTTTATCCCTTTCTCCTTCTTTCCAGATTACACCAGACAGATAGATCGATAGATAGATAGATAGAGAGAGACAAATTTATAAATTTAAAGATTTAGTTTTAAATCCATTTGTTACAATGGATATTCTTACTGTGACACTGTCTTTATTTTGCTTCAAAATATACCCTGTGTGCAATGAACGATCGGGAGGGGAGAGAGAGAGAGAGAGAGAGAGAGAGAGAGAGAGAGAGAGAAGAGAGAGAGAGAGAGAGAGAGAGAGAGAGAGAGAGAGAGAGAGAGAGAGAGAGAGAGAGAGAGAGAGAGAGAGAGAGAGAGAGAGAGAGGAGATAGGAAAGATAGATAGAGAGAGAGGGAAAGAGAAATAGAAACACCGGAGAAAATACACGGACAAAAGGCCTCGCCAAAACTTTCTCTCGGTCGGCCATAACGGCTCCGGCCAAAGAATTACACTGCGCTTCGTCAAAGTTTTCTTTCAACTTTTCAAATCAAAAGATAATAAACAAACGGCCTGAAAATGTCAAGGGGAGGGGGTGAAGGGGGGGGGGGACTCGAGCTTCGATTGTATTTCGTGTATAAACAAGATGTCGAGTAGGACGGTCGAAGGGAGAGAGAGAGAGGAAGAGAGAGAGGGAAAGGAGAGAAGAAGGAGAAGGAGAGAAGAGGGAGAGAGGGATGGAAGAGAATGTAATGAGAGTGGCAGTAAATGGAATGAGATGAAGAGGGCGAAGAGAAAATGAGATGAGGGCGAAGAAGAAATGGGTAAAAGAGAACGAAGAGAAAGTGAGTGAAAGAGGGCGAAGGAAACGTAAGTAAAAGGGCGAAAAAATAGCACAAGAGGGTCGAAGGATTTAGAATGGATAAGAGATAAAAAAGAAAGATGTATAGAGGAAAGAGTCAAAAAGGGAGAAAAAAAAGAAAGAAAAAAACTATAACAAATTCGTCGTAACAAGATGTTTTTTTTTTTTTTTTTTTTTTTTTTTTAGCAAAACGGAGGATTAATCAAAACCAAGAAAGAAAAAGAGTGACAAATAATTAAATCGAGGAGTAAGCGAATATCAATAATAATGATGATGATAATAATAATAATAATGATAATAATAATAATAATAGTAATAATAATGATGATAATAGTAATAATAATGATAATAATAGTAAAAATAATGATGAAAATAGTAATAATAATGAAAATAATAGTAATAATAATGATAATAATAGTAATAATAATACTAATAAAGATAATAGTAGTTATAATAATGATGATAAAAGAATCAAATAAATCAAACAACACAACAGAGTCCGGTATAAGAAAAAAAGCGAAACCAGGAAGATAAAAAGCCGTATTTTTAAAAAAACCAAAGACGCCACACACTCTTGAGTAACGGCTCGAGGTCTCTTTATGCAACACTGGGTCTTTTCACGCCCTTTCCGCTCCTTCCTGTTCCTCATTAACATCAAGGAATCACGAGTGGATCTCATTATTTATGGAGGCAATTTAGCCAACGCCCCGAAATCTCCTTTAATGATGACTAAATCACTTTTTTGAATTTTTTGTTCTTATTTTTTAGGGTGTGTTGTTATTGTTGTCGTCGTCATCATTATCGTCAACATATTTTCTAACATATATTGTGATGGTATATAATCATTTTTTGATAGAAAGAAGACAGGGAGAAACATATATACACACATGTACAGAGAGAGACAGACAGACAGACAGAGGCAGAAATATATGCAGATAGAGACAGACAAACACAGAGAGAGAGAGATAGAGAGAGAAATAGAAAGAAACAGAGAGAGACAGAAATAGAGACGCAGAGAAAGAGAGAAAGAGAAAGACAGAGAACAGAGAGAAATAGACATAGAGATAGAGTCAGAGACAGACAGACAGGCAGACATGGACAAACAGGAAGGTAAAGAAGGAGATACACATACTGAACTGAATGAAAAAAATTGGAGAGATGGAGAGAAAGAGTACATGTTCTTACTCCAGGGGCTCCAGCGCGTAAAATTCTTAGCAGGGCCGAGACATAGGGAACCCGTCAGGATTTTACAAGCGTGGAGGGGCTTCGGGGAGGCTTATAGGGCGTGTCGGGGGGGGGGGGGTACAAGGGAAGGGGAGAATAGGGTGAGAAAGAGGGGAGAGGAGTGAGGAAGAGGGGGAGAAGGGGCAAGGATGAGGTGAGGAAAAGGAGAGAAGGGGGCCGGGGAGAGGTATAGGGTAGCAGGGGGGAGGGGTTGAGGAAGAGAGGAGGAGAGTACGGGGAGAGGAAGAAGGGAGGAAGGGGAGTGAACGAAGGCGCTTTGTGCTAAGGAAATGATGGGAAGGGGAGGATTCTTAAGGTTCTTTAGCCTGGCCGCCGACCCCACCGTGGAGAGAATATGCTTCCGGCGAATTTTCACTTTTGGACATTGCTCTCAGATTTAGGCCCCGTTTTCTTCTTCTCGTAAAACAACAACAATAATAGTAATAATTTATTATTGAATTTTGGACATTGCTCTTAGATTTTCTTCTTCCTTCACGTGAAATGATGGTAATGATAACAATAATGGTAATAATAATAATGATGATGATTATAATGAAATGAAATAGATAAATCATTTCGGCAAATTTAGAATTCTGGACTTTGCTCTCAGATTTAGGCCCCGTTTTCTTCTTCCTTCTCGTAAAAAAAAAGATAAATCACACCCCAAAGACCCCCCCCCCCCAAGCCCGCTCTCCATCCACGCGTGACGCAACGAGAGTTTGGATTCGTCAATAGCGTCACTGAGGCAGGAAAAGCTGTCTATGGCGTCATTTGTTCTGCCTTTGTCCA
>NW_020869833.1:30000-32500 GCF_003789085.1 Penaeus vannamei | reverse complement strand
TGGAAATAAGGGTTAAGTAGGCACATGTTATATTAAGTTCTTCTATTATACAAAGTATGTGTAGGCCTACTAATATGCTCCTTGGTAGCTAAACCTTCCATAATGCAAACATAGAATATGTGTTTTTTATCGCTATTTTTGAACACTCCAAGAATATATTGATTATAAAATCTATTGTTGCATGAGGCATTTCCACACAACATGCATCGCCCACCCTTTTCCTCGCAAATAAAGTCAATAGTTTCCCTGGTTCTGGGAAACACTCAGGCGTCGTCAAAAGAGGGTACTACTTTATCCTCAAGTGTTGATCCTCAAAAAATAAATTAATTAATAAAAAATGAATAGAATAAAATAAATAGGTAAATAAATATGGTTATTCAATGGGAATCCACGTTAAAAATCACAAAGGTAACTATGATCTACAATCTTAGAGGTGCTTGAGAGACGGGTAATATCAAACTCAATAGATGTAGTTATAAAGTAATTCCTGCTATATTAAGTCACAAATAATTTCATTTTTAATAATTCTCATCAGTTGAAGCCAACAAATCACTTGAAAAACAACTCCTCTTCGATGGATTTAACACATTTGAAATACTTTCTATATTTAGACCTTGGCGCTGTCTGCTTTTAGAATAAGTATTCACTATAAATTATTACTGTGCAATAACTTTGATGTAATAAAACCCTTAAGGTCCTTGAAAAGGGAAACATGGTACCTAATTATCATAATAGCCGTTTTATTCGATCCGATAAAGCGAGTATTTTTAATAAGAAAAGATTTTGCGAAAGGGGGTGTAAGACATGCATATATCGACATGGTTCGGAACGCGTTAACCATTGAAAGATTCTGTTTTGATATTGCAAATAAGTTCAAAGTTTGGGCAGAGAAGATCAGCAAGCTAATATATAGATCAATCATTATCTAATTAATTTTTTATCATCTCATTTTTCTATCTTTCTATATTATCATCATTTTGCTTATTTCAAGGATTATGATGATTCTATGTTAGATTTAGCGTATTCTTTCACTTCATTTATGATGTTCATTATTATTTTATTTTCCAATCTCCCATCGTCTACCTATGAATGCTATCGTGAGTGACATAAGCCTATTCACAGCATTTCGCGAACTAATACCTTGATCTCCAGCATCCTTTGTGAGGTGAGGGGAGAAAGAGGGATTCCCCGAGGGCTGATAATGCAAAGCGAGGGGAAGAGGAGGCGTAATGTAGGAGAGGGGAGAGAAGGCGAAGGGTATAGAGGGGAGAGGAGATCCATACATTAACTACACCGGCGTTGTAGGTCGTCGATGGAAAGGTACGTTATTGTAGGTTAAAGTTAAAGGACGTTGAGGGTTTTTGTATGAGTTCCTGGGTTGTTTGGTGCTTTTGGTTGATGCGAATGTGTGTGTGTGTGTGTGTGTGTGTGTGTGTGTGTGTGTGTGTGTGTGTGTGTGTGTGTGTGTGTGTGTGTGTGTGTGTGTGTGTGTGTGGTGTGTGTGTGTGTGTGTGTGTGTGTGTGTGTGTGTGTGTGTGTGTGTGTGTGTGTGTGTGTGTGTGTGCGCGCGCGCTCGCGCATATTAATGATTAAGATAATAAGACATTCCCTATAACGTAATAATGAATCTCTCCTGTGAACATCGTCATTACTTTACCAGTTGTCTAAAATGTCATTTTTCAATATAACACCAAAAGAATGTGGGGGAAAAACATCCAAGAGCGTACCAATCCAACCAATCTAGTTTACTGTGTGTTAACAAGTGCGGTCCACGCGCCCATTGGCCCTCATAAAAGGGCTGTTTGGCAACCGAGTCACGGAGTAATTACAGGTAGTTAAAAAGTTTACTGGACACACCACCCCTGTGCACCATTTTCACTAAGGTTATTTTCACGTTACGAAACTTTTTTTCGTTGGCATTTTCGTTATTTGATTATTCTTTTATATGCGTGTTATTTGATATGCAACAGTTCATCTGAATGATCCTGGGTCCTCAAAGGTGTGTTAATGAGAAGCTTATAAGCATTCAAAGCGTAACGAAGAGGTGGGTGGGTGGTGGAGGGGGTAAGTTAATCAGATCCTTGAGACAAATCACGGCGGAGGCGTGGCTTGGTGTGGCTTAGCAAGGTATGCGGGAGTGGCTTGGCTTGACTTGGCAGTACGGGAAGAGAAGGCGAGTGCCACATCATCTCGCGGACTGCTGTGCTATGATGCGATTGTATGGCCGATACAACTACAACCCATTTTTCACAATCGCACGGTGAAATATTGTATCAGCACGAATATAGCGTGGCGGGGTACTATAACTTGCAGTGTCCCGGCCCCCAAGTCAGCGGAGCCGTGGGCCTCTCCTGATAGCGAGTGTCAGCTAGTCACACCGAATTACGTGTGATGCATAAGAGTCGGCGATGCAGACGTGAGGGAGGGAGGGAGGAGAGGGAGAATGAAAAGGGAGGAGAGAGAAGGAAAGAGGGAGGGGGAGAGAAGGAAAGGAGGAGGG
>NW_020869833.1:20000-22500 GCF_003789085.1 Penaeus vannamei | reverse complement strand
AAAGACTGGTGGTGAACCTATGGTACGGGGGTTACATGCTGTCCTGGCTGCCATCTGGCGGTCCGGTTCCGTTCCTCCTGACCTGTTGAGGGGTGTGGTCATCCCTCTCTGGAAGGGGAAGGGGGACCGTTGGGACTGCAGCAACCACCGAGGCATCACACTGCTCAGTATACCAGGCAAGGTTCTCGCCCACATCCTTCTGAGACGTATCAGAGACCATCTACTGAGGCACCAGAGACTGGAGCAATCCGGATTCACTCCTGGTAAGTCCACAATAGACCGTATCCTCGCGCTTCGAGTCATTGTAGAGCGCCGTCGTGAGTTCGGGCGTGGGCTGCTTGCAGCCTACATCGACCTCAAGAAGGCGTTCGATACGGTGCATCGGGAGTCACTTTAGGAGATCCTGAGGCTGAGAGGAATTCCAACAAGGATTATTGGACTAATAGCAAGCCTGTATACTGGTACTGAAAGTGCTGTAAAGTGTGGTGAGGGCTTGTCGAGCTTCTTTCCTGTTAGTTCAGGAGTGAGGCAAGGCTGTGTCCTTGCACCAACTCTTTTCAACACTTGCATGGACTGGATACTGGGCAGAGCTACTGTTCAAAGTCATTGTGGAGCAACACTGGGCAATATCAAGGTTACAGACCTTGACTTTGCTGATGATGTTGGCATTCTATCTGAATCTTTAGAAACCCTAGTGGCGGCTCTTGATGCATTTAGCAATGAAGCGAAGCCCTTGGGTCTAGAGGTCTCCTGGACCAAGACCAAGGTCCAGGAATTTGGGGACTTGTTAGGAGAGCCTGTTCAGTCGGTACGTGCTTGCGGCGAGGACATTGAAGTCACAGAGAGCTTTACATACCTTGGTAGTGTAGTTCATAACTCTGGGCTGTCAGACCATGAAGTCAGCAGACGGATTGGCCTGGTAGCAGGGGTCATGAACTCTCTCAACAAGAGTATTTGGAGATGTCGGTACCTGTGCAGAAGGACCAAGCTACAGGTTTTCAAGGCCCTGATAATACCAGTTTTGCTATATAGTAGCGAAACCTGGACATTGTCCTGTGCCTTGGAGGCTCGTCTTGAAGCCTTTTGTAATAGGTCCTTGCGCCAGATCATGGAGTACTGTTGGCG
This sequence comes from Penaeus vannamei, assembly GCF_003789085.1. Lineage (NCBI taxonomy): Eukaryota > Metazoa > Arthropoda > Malacostraca > Decapoda > Penaeidae > Penaeus > Penaeus vannamei. The sequence goes on along the minus strand of NW_020869833.1, from coordinate 21,375 downwards.
GGACCATGTGTCCAACCAACAGTTGCACCGTGAGACTGGCACAGGACCTGTTATCTGCACAATTCGTGATCGCCAACTCAGGCTATACGGCCACCTGGCTCGCTTTCCTCAGGATGATCCTGCCCATCAGGTCGTCTCTGTTCGAGACAACCCTGGGTGGAGGAGGCCTGTGGGACGACCGAGGAAGTCGTGGCTTGGGCAGATCGACCAAACCTGCCGTGAAGAAATAGAGATGGGCCGAGTCTCTGCCTGGCGTCTAGCCATAAGGGATCCTCGTAGGTGGAAGCGAAGGGTGGATACGGCTGTGCGCCCCCGTCGGCGTCAGCCCCATTGATGATGATATATATATATATATATATATATATATATATTATATATATATATATATATACATATATATATATATATATATATATATATATATATATATATATATATATATATATATAAATGTATATATTAAATGTATATATAAACATATATATATATAATATAATATATATATATATATATTATAATATATATATATATATATATATATATATATATATATATATATGTATATATACAACACACACACACACACACACACACACACACACACCACACACACACACACACACACACACATATATATGTATACATACTTACATACATACATACAATGTATATCCCGCAAGCAGTACCGCGTAACGCCTCGAGGCTCCGAGGGGAAGGCGGGCGCTGGAAGGCAGGAGAAAAGGAGGATTTTTCCGCTCGAAGCCGAGTCTTGGGAGGGGACGCATCGATGGCGTAAGTGCGTAGCCCCCCCCCCCCCTCCGCTCCCTCCGTCCACAATTACCTCCCCCTTTTCTTTGCCTCTCCCCCCTCTATCTTCCTCTCTCCTCCCCTTCTTCCCCCTCTTTTCGCTCCCCCCTTTCCTCTACCTCCCTCCCTTCCCGTCCCTTTCCCTCCCTGTCCTGCCTTGGAGACATTTGGGGGAAAACCGATATCGGTGCACTCGAGTTAACCGCTTCGCCAGCTTCTCTATCTTTCATCTCTACCTATCTATCTCTTTTTATCTATCTCGTTCGCTCATTCACTCAGTCTGTCTCTTGTTTTCTTTCTTTCTCTTTTCCTCTATTTCTAATTCTCTCTCTCTCTCTCACTCTTGTGTTCTTTCTTGCTCTCTCTCTCTCTCTCTCTCTCTCTCTCTCTCTCTCTCTCTCTCTCTCTCTCTCTCTCTCTCTCTCTCTCTCTCTCTATCTATCTATCTATCTATCTCTCTCTCTATCTATCTATCTATCTATCTATCTCTCTTATCTACCTTTCTTTCCATCTATCTCTGTTTTCCACTCTCCATCGCTTTATCCTTACTTCCCCTTCCCTTCCCTTC
>NW_020869833.1:2500-5000 GCF_003789085.1 Penaeus vannamei | reverse complement strand
TGGTGGAGTAGAAAGAAGAGGAGAAGGGGTTGGAGGAAGAAGGAGAGGACGTTATAGAAGAGGGGGAGGAGGAGGAAATAAATGAGGAAGAGGAGGGTGAAAAGGAGGATAAAATGAAATGAAAACACGTTTGATACGGGCAGTATGAGAATAAAAAAATGAATGAATAAAAAGATAGTTAAATACGCCCGGAAGAAGACTGATAAAAAGAAAGACAAATCAACACACGGTCATGAGAATAATTAATATATAAATGAATACATGTTTAATACGTCCAGGAGCAGAAATAAATGAATAACTTAAATGAAAAGGGTTTATTAGAATGCGACAATGCGGAGAAAAATGAGTAAAACTACAATTTTTTTTTGGGGGGGTGCGCCAAAGAGAAGGGAAAATGAATAAATTAAGGGAATAAAAAATATCAGTTCCCTTCAAAGAAAAAAATATGACCTTCCCCCTCTCACACCCACCCCCTCAAAAAAAATAAAAAAATAAAAAAATAAGAGGCGTGACTGACTTTGTCTCTGGCACGGAAAGTTTTACCAGACGTATCAGATTTAGAATGGGAAAAGGCATCTGTTTGAAGTCTGCCTGACATTTTTCTTTTATCATTTCTTTTTCTTTTTCTTTTCTCCTCCTTCTCTTGAAAAGGAAAAGATACAATTTCAATCCGGCGGAATTCATCCTTTTATAACGATTCGTCTTTGTGTTCGCTAAATCGGATTATTTCAAGTAACGTCACTCTGCACGAACTCTCTTGGAAAGGAACAGGGAATCCCGTTCGATGCTACGGAGAGAGTGAGTATGGGGAGGGGGCTTTGATACGAGTGAAGAGCGTGCCTTTGTAAGAGTGAGAAACTGTGGAAAGCGTGCCTTAGTAGGAGTGAGGAGCTTGCCGTGATGAGAGTGAGGAGCGTGACTTGATCAGAGTGAGGAACAGGCCTTGAAACGAGTGAAGACCGTCCCTCAGTAAGAGTGAGAAGCGTGCTTTAATAAGAGCAAGGAGTGTCCCTTGATAAGAGCGAGGAACATGCCTTGATGAGAGTGAGACACTGACCTTAATGAGAGTAAGGATTAGGCCTTGATAAGAGTGAGAAAACGGGCCTTAGAGAAAGGGAGGATTATGCCTTTGATAAGAGTGAGGACCGTTTCTTAATGAGAGTGAGGACCGTGCTTTGGCAAGAGTGAGGGGAATCCATTGATAAGAGTGAGAGCTTGCCTTGATAATAGGACAGGCGTAGCGTGTGAGTAAGTAGCCCCAAGAGTCTGTAGTACACGATTCCTATTTAAAGTTTTAGTATCAGTATAAGTAGACCTCTGAGGCAGGGTACCATTCGCGTTAAGATGATCTAGTGGTAGTAGTAGTAGTCGTAGCCCCTTAACGCTTAAATTTCCCTGCAAGTTCGGTTTAGTATCCCTGTTAGTAGGGGTGGGTGCAGCGCAGGTCCCCGTGTAAGTCCTCAGCGTTCGTGTAAGTAGTCTTAGTCTTTGTGGCGTTCGCGTAGGCTAAGTCCCCGCGGGAGGGAGCCTTAACAGTCAGCCGCCGCGAGAGATAGGAACTTTGTCTGACGTCCCTTAAAATCTTCTCCGACAAACTTCCGATACTAACTTTGCCGGTAACATCTAGCTGCTCGGTAATGCGCGGGAAAAATCGAAATGGAGAGAGAGACAGAGAGAGAGAGAGAAAAAAAAAGAAAAAAATGGGACGGGATATACTCCATGATGGAATGTGATCGTTTGGATTAGGAACGGATAGGGGAATATTTAGTTTGAGTTCACAACCTGCAGGCTTGCTTGGTAGTATACTCAGAAGTTAGATTTGAGAATAGCAGTGTCTAAAATAGATATTTAATGAAATGATAGAAAAAGAAGGCAAGATCCTTGTACCTTCATGTCAAAAAGAGGAAAAACATAACTTTTCACCTCTTTCTTTATGATCTGACAGCGGAAAATTATGAAGAGAGTGAGAAAGAAATGAAACCAACTTCGCAAGTCGCTGCCACCACGTGACCGCGGTCGCCCATGTCTGAGCTGAATCCGGAGCGTTCGTACAAACGTGTATCCGGCTGATGGAAGTCATTAAGGGCCGAGTGTCTGCCGCTAACATTGCCTGTCCTTCATACCTTGATGAACCCATCCATAGTGAGCAGGCAGGCGAGCTCTGTCCTGCAGTCCGGCTGGATGAAACGCCCCGCATATTATCCACGCTTCACATACTGTTCATGTCGCCAACATGTCCCCCACATGTTGCCTGTATACTGCCCGTCCTGCCATATGTTGATATCATAACGGGAGGACCCTGCTTCAGTATGGCGTGTCCTTTGCGAGGTGGTGCCGCTCTTGCTTTGTGTTGGCAATCGTCTTGTTCGGTTGGCAAGAACACGTGTTTTTTAAGTTTTTTTGTACGCTTGGGTGTTTATTTTGCGTTTTTTAAATTTTCCCTTTTTTTTACAACTCGTCTGCACTCTTGAGATTAATCTTGCTTCGATATCCTCACTAC
>NW_020869832.1:922676-925176 GCF_003789085.1 Penaeus vannamei | reverse complement strand
TTCCAGTACTGGTATTACTAACATTATTATTATTATTGTTATTATTATCATTATTATAATTATTAAGATTATTATTATCATTATTATTATTATTAAGATTATTATTACTGTTCATATTATTATTATCACTATTATTATGTGATTATAATAATTATTATTACTATTGCTTTTATTTTTATCATTATGGTTATGATTGTTATTATCATTATTATCATTATCATTATTGGTGTTTTTATTATTGTTATTATTGTCATCATCATTACTATTATCATTGTTATTATTATCATTATTATTGCTATTACTATCATTATCATTATTATTATCATTACTATTATTATTATTATTACTGGTAGTAGTAGTAGTAGTAGTAGCAGTATTGTCATCATTATCATTATTATCATCATTATAATTTTCTTATTATTATTACCATTATCATTATTATTATTATCTTTGTTATCATTATTTTCATTATTATTACCTTTATTATTATGATTATCAGTATTATTATTATTATCAATTTTATTATTTTCATTATCATTGTTGTTTTTATTATTTTTTGCCATCATTGTTATAATAATAATAATAATTATTATTATTATTATTATTATTATCATTATTATTATTATTATTATATTTATTAATTTTGTTGTTGTTATTGCTTATTGTATCATTAGTTATTGTTATCATTATTGTTGATTTTATTATCATTATCATCTATCACAGATTCATATCAATCAATTATTATTATTATTATTAAATTAAAGATATATTTATTATTACATTTTATATATTATTAATTATTGATATATTTAATAATAATTATATCTTATAATTATATATTTAATATAATCTATAATATTATCGGGCATTTAATATAGGAATAATCATTGTATTATATTATATTGATACTCTATATGTAATTAATAAAAATAAACCATTATTATTATTAATCAATTATTGTTAATTTTATTATATTATATTTTATTATTACGTTAATTATAATTATTAATCGTTATTAATTAATTATTATGATAGTAATACTTGATCAATGAATTATCTTACTTTATTGATGTAATACACATGTAATGTATCATCAATTATCAAGTTATTAACCATCAATTGGTAGATATCAATTTATCATTATTACTATCATAAAATTAATAATAATGAATAATATAATAAATAATAATAAACTGAAATAATAAATCTAACAAATAACTACTAAGAATAATAATAATGGTATTATTATTAAATATAAATTTATTATTTTTACATATATGAATCGAGATTTTATAATCCTATATTGCAAATAATTATGATTGATCAATATCATTAATCAATATATTATTAATCATTAAATATATTGTATATATTATACATTTATCATTAAATCAATAATTAAATAATAATAAATATATCATAATATTATCGTTACATTATAGATATAATTCAATAATACATAATATTATCATATTATATAATAGTATATTAATACGATGAGTACTATGGATCATGCATGATATGTATATTAGCCTTCTACCGAATGAATTGACTACTTTCTAAATACTACAAACAATAATGATTTAACTCAATAACAACAAACAAGCTATATAACAACAAAAGTGCAAATTAACTACTTATTTGTTAGTAGTAATAAATCAATTAATGTATATAGATCGATACATATATTAATAATATGTCATGTCATTATTATATTAAATTATTTAATTTTACTCACTGTTATAAAATCGAGTATATTGATGTCAAAACATAATATAATATATATAACTTACAATGAAGATAATATGTGGAATAAGTGATATCAAATTTTATCGTTGTGGTGTTATTAAAATAATATACCTGAATCGTTTAAATTACTACTATAATAACAAAATAATAATTTTATCAAGGTTTATCATATATAGATCTAGTAATATTATACAACTGTTCATTACCATGTTAACTATTCATACATATGTTTATAGTTTAGAGTTGTTATTGTTTAGTAAATAATTGTTTAGTAAACTTATTAGTAAATAAGTAATATATGATGATTATGTATTGTTACCTCATGGTTGTATATGACTAGTAATCAAATTATCAAATTACTGAATTATCAATTGGAATGCATCAAATATCAATTTACTTATTGGTCATACCATAGTTACTAACTATACTACTAACTGAACCTAGTAATATAATTTAAATTATATATACAATAGATTACCAATGATACAAATTACACCTATTTCAGACTAATATTGTCATAAACATTATCAATAATTGTACACAATAGGACATATGTACATATTATTCATATGTTTATCACAATCAGCATAGATTTATCTCAGTCCGTCTATATCGTACAACATTACACTATCACTGCACAAATCCCTTGGAATTGATTATGCGATCATAGTATCGACTATTATATTTATATATCAATCAGTACAACAAATAAAGCCAATAGTAAATAATAATTAATTATAATCCATTTAAA
>NW_020869832.1:902676-907676 GCF_003789085.1 Penaeus vannamei | reverse complement strand
AAGGTTAAGTGTTATGCAATTTAAAGCTTTTAGAATCAGACTGATGAAAGCATAATGATGATAACTAAGACTTATAATACCAACAATAATGATGGATAGAATATGATAAGCATTATGATAATAGAAGCAGAAAAAAATGACAAAGATGGTGATGCTATCTATAATTATAATGCAAATAAGATAACATCAGTGAAAAAAAATTGATTATGATAATGATTATGATGATGCTGACACTAATGAAGATGAAGGTGATAACAACAACATAGAAAATAATGATAATATGATAACAATAATCATGATAATATGATCATTATTGTTTGTGATGATGATTATTGTTATGATTATGACAATGATGATAATGATAATAACTATGATCATGATAATGCTACTGAAAATAACAATAACAACAAAGATAATAAAGTGATAATAACTAAATGATAATGCTACTGAGATAATAAAATGATTATAACGAATAATTAGAACTGCCGATACATTTAACGCCGAATCGAATCCCGAATCAACACAAATCATAACCCGAATCATAACACCACGTGATATCAACGAAATTAAACCAAGATGAAAAATAACATACTTGTGATGAAGTAATGAGTTTATGATGATTTGTGGCGATCCTGTGATGAACTACGCAAGCTGGGTATAAATTAAAGTTTGTGCACAAGCTGTTAATTATGACAGGAGAGGCGAAGGAAGGAGAGGGGGGAGGGGGCGATGGGGATGGGGGGAGAAGTCGAAGGAAGGAGAAGGGGGAGGGGGGCGATGGGGGAGAGGCGAGGAAGGAGGGGGGAGGGGGGGCGATGAGGATGGGGGATGGGGGGGGAGTCGAAGGAAGGAGAGGGGGGCGATGGGAAGGGGAGGGGGGGACGATGGGGGGAGAGGCGAAGGAAGGAGAAAGGGGGGGGGAGGGGGCGATGGGGAGAGTCGAAGGAAGGAGAGGAGGGGAGGGGGGCGATGGGGAAGGGGATGGGGGGAGAGTCGAAGGAAGGAGAGGGGGCGAGAGGGGGGAGGGAGGCGATGGGGGAGAGACAAAGAAGGAGAGGGGGCGAGGGAGGGAGGGGCGAATGGGGGGAGAGACGAAAGGAAAGGAGAGGGAGCAAGGGAGGGGGGGAGGGGGCGATGGGGGGGGAGCGGGGCGAAGGAGAGGGCGAGGGAGGGAAGGGGGGCAAATGGGGGAGGAGACGAAGGAGGGAGGAGGGGGGAGGGAGGGGGAAGGGGGGGCGGAATGGGGAGAGTCGAAGGAAGGGAGGGTGGGAGAAGATGGGGAGGCGCAAGGGGGAGAGACGAGGGAAGAAAGGAGGGGAGGAGGGGGAGGGGGGGGGGGAGAGCTGGATGGGGAGAGTCGAAGGAAGGAGAGGGGGCGAGGGACTTTGGGGAGAGACAAAGGAAGGAGAGGGGGGCGAAGGGGGGGGGCGATGGGGGGAGAGTCGAAGGAAGGAGAGGAGGGGAGGGGGTGATGGGGAGTGGGGAGAGTCGAAGGAAGGAGGGGGGCGAGGGAGGGGGGAGGGGGCGAATGGGGGAGAGTCAAAGGAAGCGAGAAGGGGGATCGGGAGGGGGAGGGCGGGCGAAAGGGGACGGGGAGGGAAAATGAAGAAAGAAAGTGCATGAGAATTATCGAGAGGTCGTAAAAATGTCACACATCAGTGTAATTTCAGTGTCGTGTGGAGTGATTTAAAGATTATCATAAGAAGGTTAATGGGAAAGAGGATGGCGGGGTGGGGTGTAGAGGAGAGACGGATAGATAGGCAGAGAGAGAGAGAGAGAGAGGGAGGGAGAGAGAGAGAGAGAGAGGGAGGGAGGGAGGGAGGAGGGATGGAGGGAGGGAGAGGAGAGAGAGAGAGAAGGAGAGAGAGAGAGAGAAGAGAGAGAGAGAAGAGAGAGAGAGAGAGAGAGAAGAGAGAGAGAGAGAGAGAGAGAGAGAGAGAGAGAAAGGGATAACTAAGAATTGAAAGACTTACTAATGGAACCATACATAGCTTAATATAGCATCATTACCCTTTTTATCTTACCGTCAAGGAAGTTATGTTTACGGACGTCACTTGTGTACATGTGAATGTTTTTTTTTTTTTTTTTTTTTTACGTAATTTAATGTAAAGTCGAATATTTTTGTTGCATCAGAGACCTTAGTGCCTATTTTTGCGGAGGTAGGCGCTCTCAGAGTGCTTCTAGATATTATCATTATTTTCATTATCTTTATTACAATTATCATCATCATTATCATCATTATTACAATTATTATCATCATTATCATCATTATTACAATTATCATTCTCATTCTCATCATTATTACAATTATCATTATCATTCTCATCATTATTACAATTATCATTATCATTCTCATCATTATTACAATTATCATTATCATTCTCATCATTATTACAATTATCATCTTCATTCTCATCATTATTATCATTATCATCATGATCACTACCATTACTGTTAATGTTACTATTGTTATTATCATTACGATTATTATTATTGTTATTTCTGGTAGTCGTAGTAGTGCCGGTAGTAGTGGTATTATTAGTATCAACGGTATCAATTAAAAGTAGTAGCTATAATAGTAAGTATATGAACAGTAGTAGCAATAGCAGTAAAGAAGAAGAATAAAAAGGAAAAGAAGAACCACAGCAATAGCAAATGTTTCTGTGAAAAGAGGAAGAAGAAGAAGAAATAAGATGAAAAATAAAAACAGCAATTATGAAAAGATGGAGAAGCGATGAGAGGAGAAAGAGGAGAGAGGGAGAGGAAAGATAATATGATGGGATTACGAAAGAAGGGAAAGAAGGAAGGAGGAAGAAAGAGGAGAGGAAGTGAAAAGAGAAAATGAGGATAGGAACTGAAGGAGGAGGAAGGAAGGGGGAGAAGAAGAGGAAGGATGATGTGAAGAGAAAGAGGAAGAGAAAGGGAGGGAAATGAAGGGAAAATTAGAGTGAAAGGAAGAGGCGAGAAGCGGAAGGAGGATGGGAGTGAGGGAAGAGAAAATCAGAAGAAAAAAGTAATTGCTAGAAAAAGAAAGGGGAAAAGAAAGAAAAAGGAATATCGGAAAACAAAAGAAAGAAAAAAAACGAAAAAAGAAGAAGAAAAAAAACGAAAAAAAAAAAAAAAAAGAAGAAGAATAAAACGAAAAAAAAGAAAAAAAGAAATAAGAAATGTAGATGAGAGAGAAAAAAAACTAAATATAAGAAGAAAAAAGGGGGAAAAAAGACAATAAAAACGGAATCAAGAGACTGAAAGGATTACAAAAGACCCAACGACCAAAAAAGATGATTTGTGGATTTCGAAAAACATTCCTAAAGAACAGCATACGATTTATTTATTTTTTTCTCTCCCTGTGTTAATTATCACCCAGGGGGGGGGGGGTGTCCCGTCCTGTGATTTATTTCTGAGTTTTCTGCTCTCTCGATAAATCATGAGAGAGAGAGAGAGAGAGAGAGAGAGAGAGAGAGAGGAGAAAGAGAGAGAGAGAGAGAAAGAGTAGAGAGAGAGAGGAGAGAGAGAGAGAGGAGAGAGAGAGCAGAGAGAGAGAGAGAGAGAGAGAGAGAGAGAAGAGAGAGAGAGAGAGAGAGAGAGAGAGGAGAGAGAGAGGAGGAGAGAGAGAGAGAGAGAGAGAGAGAGAAGAGGGGAGGGAGAGGGAGGGAGGGAGGAGAGAGAGAGAGAGAGAGAGAGAGAGAGAGAGAGAGAGAGGGCGGAGAGGAGGGGGAGAGAGAGACTTGCTAGTGATTTGGTAAATTGTCTCATCTTTTCCCTCCTTCCATCCACCCTCTCTTTTTCTCTTTTTCTCCTTCCTCCCCCCTCTCTTCCTTCTTATCTATCCCTTTCTCCTTTTTCTATTTTCCTCTATATCTCCCCCTTTCCCTTTTCCTATTATTCTCTCCCTCTTCCTATCCCTTCCTCTCTCCTTCGTCCTTTTATCCTCTCTCTCACTTCTTACGCAATTTTCTCCCGATTTTTCAAGAGACAAGACAGCCATCTCGCGTAATTAGCGGAATTAACAAAAGGATTCGTGCGTTTAATGGCACTCAACGCCAACGAAAAGGATTTAATCATCTATACACGATTCTCTTTTGTTTTTTTCTCTCTCGCGCGCCATCTTTTACGAACTGCTTATTACTTTCCCCATACTTATAGTTTTTGTTGTTTTTCTTCTCCCGTTTATACTTTTTTGAAGATATTCATTTTTTTTCCCATTTTTTACTCTCAAACGTATTAATCTTCGGACATAATGATCCCTTTTATGTCTAATAATTAGAGTCAAAATATTTGATCGTTCCAGGAATGCTAATGATTATGACGTCACTGGGATTAAATTATGACGTCTGCTGATGAGTATTGATGGTGACGTCAGCAGATGATGAATATTGATCATTATATCAATAACAAAAGATTAATGGAGTTTATGCGGGAACTGATTGGGTTGTAGTTCATAATGATTGTCAAATTAATGAAAAAATTATCGTTAATTGTACATACGTAGAATATTCTTTAAATAATAAAAATACCCAAAGAAAATAAGAAAGAGATAGAGAAAGACAGAGAGACAGAAAAACGAAAAAAATAATTAAAAAATCATTTAACAATGACATCAGACATGCAATTACCCCCCCCCCATTCTTAGTCATCTTTAATTACCATCTTTGGAAAGGGACGAAAAAAAAAAACGATAAATTCTTAAAAAGAGAAAAAAGTAAAAAAAAGTTGAAAAAATAAGCACCAACAACCCCAACGTCCTTCTTGGGTAGCTAACAAGGCATAATTACTGATGTTGGAGTATTTGCACAAGTCAGAGTTCATGGGGGGGGGGGGGAGAGGGAGAGAGGGGAGGGAGAAAAGAGAAGGGAGGGAGGGAGGGAGGGAGAGAAGGAGGGAGGAGGGAGGGAGGAGGGAGAAATAGGGAGGAGATAGACAGTGTGTGTGTGTGAGAGAAGAGAGAGAGAGATAGAGAGAGGGAAAGAGAGAGAGAGAGAGAGAGAGAGAGAGAGAGA
>NW_020869832.1:892676-897676 GCF_003789085.1 Penaeus vannamei | reverse complement strand
AGAGAGAGAGAGAGAAGAGAGAGAGGAGAAGAGAGAGAGAGAGAGAGGACAGAGAGAAGAGAGAGAAGAAAGAGACAGAGAGAGAGAGAGAGAGAGAGAGAGAGAGAGAGGAGAGAGAGAGAGAGAGAGAGAGAGAGAAAGAGAGAAAGAGAAGAGAGAGAAAAGAGAAAAGAAACGAACCGAGAAAGAGAGAAAGAGAAGAAGAGCGAAAGCGAGAGCGAGTGTTATTCTTATCAGTTAAAGGTCCATTAAGACTCACCTGTCTCGGCGGCGGCGGCGAACAGGTGCTTAAAGCCTCACTAATTAGAGGGGGGGGGGCGTCTGCGTCTGCCTGTGTGTGGACTTTGTGAGTGTATATATAATATATATATATATATATATATATATATATATATATATATATATATATATATATATATATATATATATATATATATATATATATACACATCTCTTATATATTCATATCTATATCTATCTATCTGTCTATCTGTCTAATCTATCTATCTATAATATATACACACACACACACACACACACACACCACACACATACACACATATATATATTATATGTATGTGTTGTGTGTAATTTCAGAGAGAGAGAGAGAGAGTCTAACAGGCCGCCCATATGTAACATAGATTACACATATATGCACATCAGCAGCATGAGGCAGAAAGAAAGGAAGGTAGAAAGACAAGAGATAGATAATAGAAAGAGAGAGATGTATTGTATATATAAAGCGGCAGTTATACATTTTATTTTCTTATTTTTTATTTTTTATTATTTTTGTTTTTATTTATTTATTCATTTATTTTATTTTATTATTATTATTTTTTACATATGAAGAATGTACTTCTATGTAAGTTGGCAGATATACACACATATACCTGCAAGTGTATAGCAAACTTACGTGAAACATATAATATATCCATTTTGCTTTTCTTAACCTACTAACACATATATCGAATAAAAACAAACAAACCACATTATTCTATTATCACGAAACATAAAATCGTCTCACTTTAAACCTCCTTAAACACGTGTCCTTGCAGCATCGCAGGCAACATATGCTTGCAACATTGATCTACATTTGCAAAACACTTCTCCCCCCTCTCCCCGCCTCTGCCAATAAGGTCAACGGAAGGGTCAAGTGTCTCCTGCGACCTTGCCCTCCCCTCCTTCCCCCTCCTTACCCCCCCACCCTCGAGGTCATCGCTGCCTGGGCGCTTTTAGAACACCAAGCACAGAACGCCATTGAGAGAGATAGACAGACAGAGAGAGAGATAGATAGAGAGATAGATAGATAGATAGAGATAGAGAGAGAGAGAGAGAGAGAGAGAGAGAGAGAGAGAGAGAGAGAGAGAGAGAGAGAGAGAGAGAGAGAGAGAGAGAGAGAGATAGAAGAAAGCAAGAGAAAGAAAAAAAGAAAGAAAAAAGAGAGAGAGAGAAGCGAAAGAAAGTGAAAAGAAAAAGCGAAAGAAACAGAAAGAAAAAAGCGAAAGAAAAGAAAGCGAAAGAAAGAAAAAAAACGAAGAAAAGAAAGAGAAAGAGAGAGAGAGAGCGACAGCAAGAGCGAGGGCGCCGCGTGCACCTCTTCGGGCTCTCCGCCGCAGCGTAAAACCGTCTCAATAAACCTGTAAACAAGCATTGACTCCGGCGCCCGAGACAGTCCAGATTTTATCTCCATTAGGCCAAGGATTCGAGGGACCAAAGGGGTAAGTCTTTACTGCGCTCGCCTCGTGGTCTTTCCCGTCCCCGATAACACGCTCTTTAAAAATGTATGTGTTCTTCGTGGATTGTTTGTGTGTGCTTTCTTGCTTTTGTTTTTTTTCCTTCTCTGCCTGTTTTTCTCTTTCTTTCTTTTCCTGTTTTTCTCTTTCCTTCTTTTTCCTGTCTTTCTCTCTCTTCTTTTTCCTGTCTTTCTCTCTCCTTCTTCCCTTCTCTCCCTGTCTATCTCTCTCCTTCTTCCCCTTCTCTCCCTGTCTTTCTCTCTCTTTCTTCCCCTTCCTCCATTTCTCGTTCGTTGTTTACCCGAGTGTGTTTGGTTTATTTGAAATACATACGAGTTAGATATATTTTAAAAGCACAATTTGACATGTTCTTACTTACTAAGCTACAGAGTTATGACAGAAAGCAAAAGTTATGAGTTGTTAGAGATAGAAATTATGAGAACTTTACGAGTTGTTCTCTATCTTCTCATTCTGTAGCACATGCGGAGAACATATGGATGAAGAGGTGGATAAGGAGAGGCAAAGAAGAAGGAAGTAGGAGACGAAAAAAGAAAAAGAACAGGAAGAAGTTAGATAAGGAGAGGCAAAGAAGAGGGAAGCAGGAGAGGAAAAAAAGAAAAAGAAGAGGAAGAAGTAGAAGGAAAAGAAGAAAGTAAAAGAAAAAAGAAGAAAAATTAGGAGAGGAAGACGACGGAGGGGAGGAACGAAGAAGGAGAAGAAGGAGAAAGTAGAAGTAGAAGGATAGAGAAGAAGGAGAGGAAATAGTAGCAGAGGAAAAAGATATTAAAGGAAGAAGAGGACGAAACAAAGGAAGATTAAGGAGAAACAAAGGAAGAGGCGGAAAGAAATAGGAGAAAAGGAAGAAAAGGATGAAAGAAAGAAAGAGGAAGAAGGAAAAAAATAAGGAGAGTAAGGAAAGACGAGGATGAAATAATAAAATAAGAAAAGAAGGACACAAATAGATAGAGAAGGAAAAAAAAAACAGAAAGTTACACATTAGAAATATTATCCGAGTGAAGATTTCCTTATTTGAAATTACTGACGAATAAATATAAAGAGTAAGTGTAGATATAAAAACAGTGATAAATATAAACAGTGATAAACAGAGAGAGGCAACAGAACAGACATACACGAGTAGACACAAACATCATATACTAATTACAAAGACACATTGATGAATAGACAGTCAGGCAGACAAACAAAACGGGAAAGAAACAAAGAAACAAAAAAAAAAAAAGAAAAGAAAAAAAAAAAGAAAAAAAGAAAAAAGAAAAAAAGGTTACACATAGATACGACACAGACAGTCATGTTGACAGATAGACACATAAAACCAGAGATATATACACGAAGATAAACCGAGAGACAAATAAACCAACAAACAAGAAATAAAAAACGACAATCAATCTAGCATTTGAGAAAGAAAAACAAAGAAACAAACAAGAAAAAGGTTACAGATAGACACGACCCAGAGTCATATTGGCAGATAGACACATAAAACCAAAGATACACACAAGAAGAATATCCGATAGACAGATAAACAAACAAAGAAAACAAATAGAACAAAACACTTGAAAAAGAAAAAGGAAGACAAATAAACAAACAAATAAAAAAACACCAATTAATGAAACACTTGAAAAAGAAAAAGGAAGACAAATAAACAAACAAAGAAACAAATAAAAAAACACCAATCACTCAAGCACTTGAAAAAGAAAAAAGGAAGACAGTAAACAACAGAGAAACAAATAGAAAAAACACCCAATCAATGAAACACTTGCAAAAAGAAAAAGGAAGACAAATAAACAAACAAATAAAAGACACCAATCAATGAAACGAAAAAGAAAAAGGAAGACAAATAAACAAAGAAATATAAAAAACAGTCAATGAAACACTTGAAAATGAAAAGGAAGACAAATAAACAAACAGAGAACAAATAGAAAAACACCAATCAATGAACACTTGAAAAAGAAAAAGGAAGACAAACAAACAAAATAAAAAACACCAATCACTCAAGCACTTGAAAAAGAAAAAGGAAGACAAATAAATAAACAAACAAACAAACAAAAAACAATCAATGAAACACTTGAAAAAGAAAAAGGAAGACAAACAAACAAACAAAAAAACAAATAAAAAAACACCAATCAATGCAACACTTGAAAAAGAAAAAGGAAGACAAAGAAAACAAACAAAAAAACGCAATCAATGAAACACTTGAAAAGAAAAGGAAGACAAAACAAACAAGAAACAAATAAAAACACCAAATCACTCAAGCACTTGAAAAAGAAAAAGGAAGACAAACAAAAAAAAATAGAAAAAACACCAATCAATGAAACACTTGAAAAAGAAAAAGGAAGACAAACAAACAAACAAAAAAACAAATAAAAAAACACCAATCACTCAAGCACTTGAAAAAGAAAAAGGAAGACAAATAAACAAACAAAAAAAACAAAAAACAAATAGATAAAACACCAATCAATGAAACACTTGAAAAAGAAAAAGAAAGAACAATAAACAAACAAATAAAAAACACCAATCAATGCAACACTTGAAAAGGAAAAAGAAAGACAAATAAACAACAAAGAAACAAATAAAAACACCAATCAATGAAACACTTGAAAAAAGAAAAAGGAAAGACAAATAAACCAAACAAAAAAAAAACAATGAAACACTTGAAAAGAAAAGGAAGACAAATAAACAACAAAAAAAAACAATGAAACACTTGAAAAAAGAAAAGGAAGACAAAAACAAACAAGGATCAATGAAACACTTGAAAAAGAAAAAGGAAGACAAACAAAAACAAATAAAAAAAAAAAACGATCAATGAAACACTTGAAAAGAAAAAAGAAGACAAATAAACAAACAAATGTCAAAACACATGAAAAAGAAAAAGGAAGACAAACAAAGAAACAAAAAAAAAACAAATAGAAAAAAACAATCAATGAACACTTGAAAAAGAAAAAGAAGACAAATAAACAAACAAATAAAAAACACCAATCACTCAAGCACTTGAAAAAGAAAAAGGAAGACAAACAAACAAACAAAGAAACAAATAAAAAAACACTAATCACTCAAATACTAGGAAAAGAAAAAGGAAGACAAACAAACAAACAAAGAAACAAATAAAAACACCAATCGATCAAGCACTTGAAAAAGAAAAAGGAAGACAAAGAAAGAAACAAAGAACAAAAAACGCCAATCAATGAAACACTTGAAAAGAAAAAGGAAGACAAACAAATAAACAAACAACAACAACAAACAATCTATGAAACA
>NW_020869832.1:882676-887676 GCF_003789085.1 Penaeus vannamei | reverse complement strand
CTCTCTCTCTCCCCCTCTCTTCTCTCTCTCTCTCTCTCTCTCCCTCCCTCTCTCTCTCTCTCCCTCCTCCCTCCCTCCCTCCCCCCCCCCTCTCTCTCTCTCTTTCCCTCTCTTTTTCTCTCTCTCCCTCTCTCTCTCTCTTCCCACCCATGCACGTGCTCGCGGGCGTGGTGGTCGAGGGGTTTGCAAAGGTTGCAATTCATCGCAAGTCAATTAGCTTTTCATTTCACAAATTCGTGATCAGCCGGCGACATCTCCCCCCACCCCTCTCCCCCCTCCCTCCCTCCCTCCCCCTCCGCGCTCCTTTCATCATCCTCTCCCACTCATTTCTCCCCTCTCTTCATCTCTCTCGTTTTCTTTTTTTTTCTTCTTTTCTTTCTCCTTCTCTGTTCTCCCTCTTTTATTCGATTTTATTCGCCTTTCTTCCTTTTCTCCCACTCATTCCTCCTCTTCTCTCCCTCTTCTATTCGCTTTTATTCGCCTTTCTTCACCTCTTCCCCTCCTTCCATCATCTCCCTTTCGTTCTGTCTCCTCTCTTCATCTCTCTGGTTTTCCTTTTCTTTTTCTCTCTTCTTCTTCTCCCTTTTCTATTCGCTTTTATTCGTCTTTCTTCACCTCTTCCTTCTCTTCATCTCATTTCTTTCTTCTTCTTTTCCTTCTTCACTTCTCTCTCTCTCTCGACTCTTTTCCTCCTCATCCTTTTTCAGCTTGTTCTTCCCTTTCATTTATTGTTATTGTTCTCCTCTCCTTTCCTCTCTTCAACTCGCACTCCCTCCTTTCTTCTGTTCTCTTTCTCTCCCATTCTCTTTCTCGTTCTCCCTCCTTTTTCTTCTCCTTCGTTCTTTTTCCTTTCGTCCTCCTCTCCTTCCTCCTCCCTCGTCCAATTCTCCTCTTTGTTTCCTCTCTTTCTCCCTCTTCTCCTTCTATGAGAGGTTCATATGTAGTTTCCAATCCTTTGCTTGAAACCCTTATATCATTCCAATCATCATGAAACTCTATTTCTCTTTTCCAATAACTTACGTAGAATCACTGATCATTTCTATGAATCCTTTTCAATCGGTTTATAGTATCTAATACTCCATCAGAATTCATATATATATATTTTTTAATGATACTGAAACCCTTATATTGTTCCAGTCATGGCATTTGAAACCCTCTTTCTCTCTCCTAAAAGCGTTTTCCATTAGAAGGTTTTCAATCTGTTTATACTTTTTATCACTGTCTTCAGAATCCATACTTCGTTTCTGATACCACGCTTGAAACCTTTATAGTATTTTAGCCAGGGTATTTGAGTCTTTATACCGTCTCTGATTCTACTCCTTACGAGGAATTATCTTCTTGCACATTACTCCTAATTCTGTACACATTCAGTTCCCCCCACAAAAAAAAAAAAAAAAAAAAATACGTACTCTATTTTCTCGGCCCTGAACCGTTCGAAATATAGCTACTGATAATATAAAACATATTCCTCTCTCCCTCAAAGTATAGGCTGTCACTAAATGTTTCAATCGTGCAAGTCACTTTATAAGCAATGCTGCGAGAAATCTGCAATCTAATCATGAAAAAAAAAAATGTACTTATAATAATCACTGTTTTGTACGCTATTGCCAGTTTCCAATCAACATATTTCAAGTGTATTTGCTATTAATGGATATATAAGAATGTGTAAAGAATATGTTGTCTTTTAAGTAGCTGTTCGATACTGGAGGAACTTTCTCTGTCTGTCTGTCTGTCTGTCTGTCTCTCTCCGTTTATCTATATACCTGTTTGTCTACCTGTCTATTTATGTGTCTATCAGTATCACCGTTTTCCTCTGTTCCAGTTTCTCCCATTCTCTCTCTCTCTTTCGCTCTGTCTCTCTTCTCTTCTTCTCTTCTTTTCCTCTATTCCCTCTCCCTCCCTCTCTCTCTCTCCCTCTTATCCCTCTTCCTCCCTACTCCCCCCTCTCCTCTCTCCTTCTCCCTACCCCCTCCCTCCCTCCCTCCCTCCCTCCCTCCTCCCTCCCTCCCTCCCTCCCTCCTCCTCCTCCCTCCCTCTCCCTCCCTCCCCCCCCTCTCCCTCCTCCCCCTCCCCCCTCCTCCCTCCTCCCCCTTCCCTCCCTCCCTCCCTCCCTCCCTCCCTCCCTCCCTCCCTCCCCCTCCCTCCCCTCCCTCCCTCCTCCCTCCCTCCCTCTCTTCTCCCGTCCCTTCGCGTTAATCACGGGCGCAGCGATCTCGCCTCGTCTTCACCAGCATCTCCTCAAGACGATAAACTTCATTTTCCCTCCGACCAGTTTATACACCCTGCCCCCCTCCCCTCCCCTCCCTCCTTCCGTACCCCTCTCCTCCTCCTCCTCCTCCTTCCCCTCATTCCCAACCCTATCCCTCCTTCTTTACGTCTCCATACACCTCCTTCCGTACCCCTCCCTCCCCTCCCTCGCACCCACCCTTCTACCCCTCCTTTTTTACGTCTCTATACCACTCCTCCCCTCCCTCCTTCCCCTTTTGTATACGCCTCTTTCCGTACCTCTTCCCCCTCTCCGTACCCTTTCCTCCTCCTTCGGTATCCCTCCCTCCTCCTCCTTCCGCACCCCTCCCCCCCTCTTTCCGAAACCCCTTCCCTCTCCTTCCGTACGCTTTCCCTCCTCCTTCTTCCTTATTCTTCCCTCCTCATCTTTCCTTATCCCTCCTCCTCCTCCTTTCGTACCCCTCCTCTCCTCCTTCCGCACCCTTCCCCCCTCCCTCAACCCCAATTTAAAATCCCCTTCTGCCCACCCCCCCCCTTTATTCCTCTTTTCTCGCCCTCCCCCTATTCAATCCTACTTTGCCTTCTCTCTGTTCTCTACTCCATATTCATTTCTGTTTTACTCTCCCTATTTGCATCTTCTCTCCCCCCCCCTCCCCCATACCCAATATCCTGTTACCTTTCTACGTCTCTATTTTACCTTCTTGACACTTTCTTGCCATATTCTTCTCCCCTCTCCTACCCATCGGTTCCCTCCCTCTTCCCTCCCTCCTACCTCTTTAATACACTCCTTCTTCCCTCCCTCTTCTCCCTCTCCTCCTCCCTATCCCTCTTTTTCCGTTTCCTCCTGTATTTGCTCTCTCCTCTTCTCCTCCTCCTCCCTCCCTCCCTTCTCCGCCTCTCCCTCCATACCCCCTTCCACCTCCTCTCTTCCCACTCCCCAAATCCAACCCTTTCCCGTATCCCCTCCCAATACCTTTTACCTCCCCCACACTCCTCCCCTCCCTACCTTCCCCACGTCCTACCCCCCCCCCTTGTCCCCTTTCTCCTTCAGATATTTTCACCTCTTAATAAAAAAGAAAAAAGAAAAAAAGAGAGAGAAATAGAATAAAAGAGAGGAGAGAGAGAGAGAGAGAGAGAGAGAGAGAGAGGAGAGAGAGAGAGAAGAGAGAGAGAGAGAGAGAGAGAGAGAGAGAGAGAGAGAGAGAGAGAGAGACAGAGAGAGACAGAGACGAGAGAAAGATAGATAGATAGAAGATAGCTAGAAGATAGGCAAATATATAGACAGACAGACAGACAGAGAGAGAAAAAGAAGAACAAAAAAAAGAAGGAAAAAATCTCTCACATAGCAACTAAACAAAAATAACATCACTTGAAAGAGGAATTAACGAAAAAAAAAAGAGACAAAATAAACGACAACGAAGAAAGAGGAATTAACGCAAAAATAACGACATTCAACAAAAATAACACAAAACGAAAGAGGAATAAGAGGAATAAACGAACAGATAAGTCTCTCACGGGAATCATAATCAAGGAGGTCGATTCGGAACCGTAATCGCTGGGCCTCGCTTTCTGCCAAGGACTTCATTAAGGACAAACAGCGAGAGTTATTAATTAATAAACATGTCAGGGAGGGGAGCAAACGGGGCGAGGGAGAGAGGGAGAGAGGGAGAGGGATGGAGGGAGGGAAGAGGGAGAGGGAGAGGGATGGAGAGGGGGGAGAGGGAGAGGTAGAGAGGGAGAGAGAGGGGGAAGGAGGGAGGGAGGGGGAGAGAGAGAGGAGAGGGAGAGAGGGAGAGAGTGAGAGGGAAGAGGGAGAGGGAGAGGGAGGGAGGGAGAGGGAGGGAGGGGGGAGAGGTGAGGGAGAGGGAGAAGGGAAGAGGATGGGGGGAGGGAATGGTGAGGGAGAGAGAGAGGGGAGGGAGGAGGTGAGGGAGAGGTGAGGAAGGAGAGGGGAGGTGAAGGGAGGGAGAGGTAGAGAGGGGGGAGGGAGTGGTGAGGGGGGAGGCAGAGGTGAGGGAAGGGAGAGGGAGAGAGGGATGGAGAGGGAGCAGGGGAGAGGGAGAGAGAGTGGTGAGGGGAGGGAAGAGGGAGAGGAAAAAGGGAAGGAGAGAGAGAGAGAGACAGGGGGGAGAAAAGAGAGACGAGTGGGAAGGATGGAAAAAACGTATAAGAGAATAAGAAAGAAAAGGCCGACAAAGAATGAAAAGGAGAGACTCAGACACGGAAATAAGTGAGCGAAGGAGACAAGAGGTGACGAAAGAGAGATCTAAAGAGAGAAATGACAAGCTGATCCAAAACAAAAATAACCACCACGTAAAAAAAAGAAAACAAAGAAAGAAAGAAAGAAAAAAAATTTACACATGAGTTTACACAGTGAGTTCAGGCGCTCGAATATAAATCAATTGCAACTCATCGGTTTTGCAGCGAAGTCATGTTTTCGAAACCGAAATTACAGGACTTATTTACTAAATATCTTTGCGAAACCTTAATTTCCTATTCTTTATCGTTACATCTCTCTCTCTTTATCTATCTATTTAATCTGTATCTATATCTATACTTGTCTATCTATCCCTCTTCCATATACGTATATGCATATCTATCATCTACATGTGTGTGTGTGTGTGTGTGTGTGTGTGTGTGTATATATTATAATATATATATATATATATATATATTATATATATATATATATATATAATATATATATATATATATATATATATATATACATACATTATATAATAATTATATATATATATATATATATATAATAT
>NW_020869832.1:877386-881820 GCF_003789085.1 Penaeus vannamei | reverse complement strand
ATCACCATATCACCATCATCATTATCATTATCACTCTCATCTTTCATCATCACCATTATCACCATCATCATTATCATTATCACTCTCATCTTTCATCATCAATCATCACCATCATCATTATCATCATATCAACTTCCTCATCTTTCATCATCACCAATTATGCACCATCATCATTATCATTATCACTCTCATCTTTCATCATCACCATTATCACCATCATCATTATCATTATCACTCTCATCTTTCATCATCACCATTATCACCATCATCATTATCAATTATCACTCTCATCTTCATCATCATCAATTTATCACATCTTCATCTTATCATTATCACTCTCATCTTTTTCATCAATCACCATTATCACCATCAACCATTATCATTTATCACTCATCTCAATCATCACCATTATCACCATCATCATTATCATCACTATCTTTTCATCACCATTCACCATTATCATTATCATCATCTTTCATCATCATTATCATCATTATCACTCTCAATCTCATCATCAATTATCACCATCATCATTATCATTTATCACTCCTCATCTTTCATCATCACCATTATCACCCATCAATCACAATCATTATTATCACTCTCATCTTTCAATCATCCATCCATTATCACGCATCATTATAATCATTATCAACTCTCATCTTATCATTATCACATCTCATTATCTCACATCTTTCATCATCACCATTATCACATCATTCATTATCTCATTCATTTTATCATCAATTATCCACCATCATCATGCATTTATCATCATCATCACAATTATCATTCATCATTATCAATCATCTTTCATCATCACCATTATCACCATCATCATTATCATTATCACTCTCATCTTTCATCATCACCATTATCACCATCATCATTATCATTATCACTCTATCTTTCATGCATCACCATTATCACCATCATCATTATCATTATCACTCTCATCTTTCATTTCACACAATTATCACCATCATCTTATCATTATCACTCATCTTTATCATCACCATTATCACCATCATCATTATCATTATCACTCTCATCTTTCATCATCACCATTATCACCATCACCATTATCATTATCACTCATCTTTCATCATCACCATTATCATTATCACTCATCTTTCATCATCACCATTATCACCATCATCATTATCATTATCACTCTCATCTTTCATCATCACCATTATCACCATCATCATTATCATTATCACTCTCATCTTTCATCATCACCATTATCATTATCACTCATCTTTCATCATCACCATTATCACCATCATCATTATCATTATCACTCTATCTTTCATATCACCATTATCATTATTCATCATCTTTATCTTCACCATTATCACATCATCATATCATTATCACTCTCATCTTTCTTTGTAAAATAATTTCGATACAAGTCCCATAGTGACATTTACCTGCTGACCGAATTGTCCTTCTCATCGAAGTTCTGTATCGTATTTTGAAGTCTATATTTCTGTAACTGGTTCCGAGAAGAGCAAGTAAAGAACAGACATAAAGCAAGATTAAAAAAAAAGCCGAAGAATTGAGAATCAGAACATAAACATCAATTACGTTATATGACCTGCTTTACGATTGGAGAACCGAAAGGAAAAGATTATTTGAGTAATTGTCAAATCTAAAAAAAAAAAAAAAAAAAAAAAAAAAATGATAATAACTGAAGTACATGAGAATCGGGAGGATCTGTGAAAGATTTTGAAGCTCCAAGAAGAGAGAGAGAGAGAGAGAGAGAGAGAGAGAGAGAGAGAGAGAGAGAGAGAGAGAGAGAGAGAAGAGAGAGAGAGAGAGAGAGAGAGAGAGAAGAGAGAGAAAGAGAGAGAGAGTAAGAGTGAGATTGAAATTGAGATTGAGAGTGAGAGTGAGAGAGAGAGGGGGGAGGGAGAGAGGAAAGAGAAGAGAGCAGAGAGAAAAGAATTAGATATAGATATAGAGAGATAGACAAATAAATAGACAGTGGGTAATTGGTATTATATATATATATATATATATATATATATATATATATATATATATATATATATATATATTATATAATATATATATACATATATATATATATATATATATATATATATATATATACCATACATATATATATATATATATATATATATATATATATATAATATATATATATATATATATATATATACATATATATATATATATGTATATATATATATATATATAATATATAATATATATATATATATATATATATATATATATATATACAACACACATACATACACAACACACGCAACACACACACACACACACACACACACACACACACACACACACACACACACAGCACACACACACATACACACATATATATATATATATATATATTATATATATATATATATATATATATATATATATATATATATATATATATATATATATATATATATATATATATATATATATGCACACACACACACACACACACACACACACACACACACACACACACACACGCTCACACACACACACAAGAGAAAGAGAACGAGAGAGAGAAAGAGAGTGGAGAGAAAGAGAGAGAGTGTGTGTAAGAGTAAGGATGAGAGTCAAGAGAGAAGAAGAGAGAGAGAGAGAGGGAGGGAGAGAAAAGAACGATCACCAGGAGGTCACAGCATCATTTCAAGTACGAACCAGACTTCTGCTTTTGGTGGGTGAAGCTGCTTCTCTCGCTGAAAGAGCTCGCTCTCGGCACACTTATGCGGGAGGGGGTGAAGGGGGGGGGGGTTGGGGTGGGGTGGGGGGTGGGTTGTGGGGTGGGGGGTGGTGTGTGGGTGAGGGGGGGGTTGTCAGAAGCATTTAAGCTTTGTGGGGGAGAGGGAGAGGGAGAGAGAGAGAGGGAGGGAAAGGGAGAGAGAAAGGGAGAGGGAAAGGGAGGGAGTGAGGGAGAGGGAGAAGGGGGGGGATAGGTAGAGGGAGAGGGAGAGTGAAAGAGCGTAAAGGAAGGGAGAGAGAGGAGAAGAAAGAGAGAGGGAGGGAGGGGAGAAGAAGAGAGAGATAGAGATAGAGATAGAGAGAGAGAGAGAGAGAGAAGAGAGAGAGAGAGAGAGAGAGAGAGAGAGAGAGAGAGAGAGAGAGAGAGAGAGAGAGAGAGAGAGAGAGAGAGAGAGAGAGAGAGAGAGAGAGAGAGAGGGAGGAGAGAGAGAGAGAGAGAGAGAGAGAGAGAGAGAGAGAGAGAGAGAGAGAGAGAGAGAGAGAGAGAGAGAGAGAGAGAGAGAGAGAGAGAGAGAGAGAGAGAGAGAGAGAGAGGAGGGGGGGGAGGGAGGTGAGAGAGATAGATAGATAGCTAGATAGATAGAAAGAGAGAGAGAGAAAAGGAAGAGTGAGTACGAGAAACAACAACAACAACAACAAAACGAGCAGCAAAACGTAAAACCGAGTTAAAGGAAAGAATAAAAAAGGAGAAAGATAGCAATAAACAGAAAAATAAATGCGGGAGAGGAGTGATGGGGGTTGTCAGAGGTAGTTAAGGGAGGGAGGGAGGGGAGGGGAGGGGGAGGGAGAAAGAGAGAGAGCGAGGGAGAAAGAGCGAAGAAGGGAGGCAGGGCGAAGGAAAGGGTGAGAAAGAAAGAGAAGGAGATGGAGAGAGAAAAGAAGAGGAACATAGGTAGAGCGAGCGAATGAGAGGAAGAATAAATGAATAAAAAGAACCACGAAAGAAAAGGAGATGAAGAAAGTAAAAAGGAAAGAGAGCAAGAAATAAAGAAATTAAATAAATAAAAGGAACAAAAGGAAGAAAGAAAAAGAGAAAGAAAAAAACGAGAGAGAGAACATTAGCCAGAAAGCATGAGAGAGCGAGAGGGCTCGAGGAAAGGTCGCCGAGAGGGAGAGGGAGAGGGAGGGAGGAGAGGGAGGGAGGGAGGGAGGGAGAGGGAGGGAGGGAGGGAGGGAGAGGGGAGGGAGGGAGGGAGGGAGAGGGAGGGGAGGGAGGGAGGGAGAGGGAGGGAGGGAGGAGGGAGGGAGGGAGGGAGGGAGGGAGGGAGGGAGGGAGGGAGGGAGGGAGGGAGGGAGAGGGAGGGAGGGAGGGAGGAGGGAGGGAGGGAGGGAGGGAGAGGGAGGGGCGGCGCTGGTCTCAAGTGCAAGAAGACCTGAACACTTCTCTTGTTGAAGCTAATGAGGTTACGGGATTCCTGTAAGCGTTTTCGGGTGTAAGTGTGTACATGTGCACAAGGCTGGATGTGCGTATGTGTATCTGTAAATGTCTTTATGAATGTTGTGCGAGGGTTTCTAGTTGATCATTATTAGATAGACAAACACAACACACAAACACATATACGTACACACACACACACACACACACACACACACACACACACACACACACACACACACACACACACACACACACACACACACACACACACAAACACA
>NW_020869832.1:859886-872386 GCF_003789085.1 Penaeus vannamei | reverse complement strand
TTGTTAACTATAGTACCACCGCTTTAAATCTGACAATACCAGTTTTAGTGACGTAATCCTGGGAATCCAGGTGTGAAGCTCTGTTGGTCATCGAGAAGGAAGCTGAAGGAAAATCTGGGACCCGGAGTTTTGTATCTTATTTTTTAATCTATTTCTTTGTGTAAGTTCGTTAACGGATGGGAGTGTCGCATTTGGAGAAAAGGTTTGAGCTGTATTTCGTTATCTATTCGAGTGACTAGGCTGACATGTGGGACGAGGGCATTGTAAAAAGGCTTATTAAAATAACGATGTCAATTTTATCGTGCATCTCCTTTTGATGAATAATTATAAAGTAAAATGTTCATTGCGGAACTAATATTTTACCTTAGAAGAACGCCAATAGTTTTAAATTAAATCCATGACATTTGCCATTTAAAGTTATATATGAAAAAAGAAAATCAACTCTTGAAGTGAAATATCTTGTGCAAAGCTAGATTACCTCCTGACCTAAATTTAGAAAATGATCTAAACCGATGACTAATAATACTAATCAGACTAAAATACGATTCAGTCTAAACGCAACACGCGATCATCCATTCATAAAACGCAGGAGCTCTAGATGTCCACACACGAATCCGAGAGCAGGCGCGAACGTGCATAAAATAACAACATCTTCCCACGCTCTCTCGTAAACAGAAGGTCTTGGCGCTCATATGAGTACTTTTTGTCTCGTTTTCCCCTTGTACTTGAGGCAAAATGAGAAGCCCTTGTGCGTGCGTCACTTAGGGAATAGTACCTCGACATCCCCAGAAAGAGGAGATTTAAAAAATGCGGAAACGTCGAGGATTCGCCTCCGTCATAGATCGTTGCTCTGACGTCACGAGTCCGGAAGCGACCGCGGGCTGGACTTCCATCTTCGTGAATGATATTTTAACCCTGCGCTCTCTGTGTGGCAGATTCTACTCTTGTTTTTTTGTTTATTTTTGTTGATATGTGGAGTTTGTCTTTGTTATGGTTATAATGGTTATACTGAGATATTTATTTTTTTGTTATTAGCATCTTACAAGTTGTCTTCATTACGATTTTTTAATCCTTACCCTCGTTATTATCGTTATCATTATCAATCTTGCTAATGTCGATGAAATTTTCATTAATATTGCTACCATTATCATCGCCATTATCTGTATATTACGTTTTTACTGTTATTTTAATCATCATTGATCACATTACTATAATGATTCTTTAAGTTATCGTCATTATTGCTGGATCGCTATTACTATCAAAATTTTTCTGTTTGTGTGAGATATAAGTATTATTGGGACAGTTCAAGTAATTCTCTTTAAATCCTTCTTTCTAATTTTATTACCATGGTCATTTTTTATAATAATAACACCATTGTTGTCATTATTACTATGGATTTGTTATCATCATCATCAAGATTGTTAACATCAGTATCACCATCACTAATTTTTTTTATTAGTAGCACGTATTAATCTTATTATGACAGTGCCACTAAAATTTATTAATAATGAAAATAACGAAGGTTGTTTTCCACAGTGAATTAAACGCACATTCACAAGTACCAGATTTATGGCGTTCTGTTAAAAATAATCCGTATTTCTGCAATCCCCCTCCTTGTTAAACGTGTCATGGAGGAAAATGAAGACATATTCGTAATTCTCATTTTCATCCGCAATAAGAGGAATAATTCTTTCCATCAAGAAGACAAATGCGAATTCACACGATGCATTTATGTCCAAAACAACGACCTTTATGCTCCTCTGTTTGACCCTCACAAGACCCTCACAAGACGCCCTCCTAACATGCACTTGTGGCGAGAAGCAGTAATAATGGTAAGAGGTTTCTCGACACGGCTGGAAAAAGAGGCTTTAAGCTGGATGCGAACGAGGATGGCACGCTGTTGCCTCCCTGAACGTAAACACCGTCCGTAAGACTGGTTTTGCGGTGAAAAAGAGCACTAGGAGAAAAAGAAGAAGAAAAAAAAGTTAGTATTCAAACTCGCCGAGCGTGAGATCGCACTACCTTGCCTCCGCGATGGTACTTGTTACATAAGTGCCAACGACTATTATTACTTGTCAAAAAAGAAGAAAAAAATCACGGCACACTTAAATGTAAGTACTATCTAACCCCCCCACCCCTTCCTTTCCCTCAAACCTATCCCTACGTAGAGAGAATCAGCCTTCGAGGCGATAGTGTCGAAAATCCCATCCCTCGCCCTAACGCTTCAGCCCTTCCGACCCGCATGCAGCCCTGTCTTGCGCCTTCCCCGAGCGTCGCGATAGTCCCAAGAAACGAGCGTGACTCAAGCCGAGGCTTCCGGCGGCGCGCTGCGGACTTAACCCAGCGCGGACGGCGGCGAGGATCAGTCTTGGCCCGCAGACCTTACCGGACACTCGTGGCCTCTCGCGCTCTCGCCGCCTCGAACGGATAACACGCCCGCACGCCCGCCACTCCCGCTCCGAGTTCTCTGTGAGTGTTGGACGCCTGCGCTCTGGGACACGGGCGCTGTGTTGGTGCTTTCTTGTGATTGTTTTTGGTTTGTTAGAAATTTTAAATTGCTTCCAGTGTTTTTTTTTTCTGTTTCTTTCAAGTGATTTGTTGTGGTAAACTATCACAAAGTTTACCACGAGTTTTTGGTATGGCACAGTGACGGTCCTCGGGTTGTTAACGAGACAAGAGAGCCAAATGGTTGTTCTTCCCAAGCCAGGATATAAACCATCGGAATTAATTCGGATAATTCGGATAATTACCAAAGGCGTAGATGGATATTCTTGAAACTGATCTTGGATTCGTTCCTTCAGCCTTCGTGGAAATGTTAAATACGAAAGATTATGAGTAACGATTTTAGGACCTGTGTTTATCATGGATGAATTTCTAGAATTTTCGAGTAAATGAGGCTAACGATGTCTCAATAATGATAACAGCAAGGATAATCGTACTAATTTTTGTTTGTCTTTAATATTTCCCAAGTGATAATTCCCTGTGCGAAGGATTTAGCAACAACTGCGATGTTGCAACTACTATTTAATGTGTCAATCATGAGCGTTGCTGTCCATAGCGGCTTTCGAGCACTTCTATAGATTATAGCAACTGCCTCTGCTAGTATGACTACTATAAGTTACTACTTCAGGGCTATTAGTATTATTACTAGTGTTGCTAGGATTATTTCGTTATAATAGTTACTTTCTCCTCTGCTTTGATCACTTTCCCACTTCTGCAACAACCACACCTTTTACGGTCACTTGCACTAGTTTCTAGTTTTACCCTATTAATTCTAGCCTCTAGTCTAGTTCCAATTCTGCAATTACTCTTACTATTACTTCCGCCACTATTACACTTGCTATTTACGTGTATCTTAAAGGCGACCATTATCCTTACCACAAACGACTTACCGCGTTACATGACGGAAGAAAAATCTCTATTTATAAACAAAAAAAACGCTTCCTCGACCTTTTCACACTGTTTTCTCTCCCTG
The DNA here is from genome assembly GCF_003789085.1 of Penaeus vannamei. NCBI lineage: Eukaryota > Metazoa > Arthropoda > Malacostraca > Decapoda > Penaeidae > Penaeus > Penaeus vannamei. The sequence goes on along the minus strand of NW_020869832.1, from coordinate 868,911 downwards.
GGAACGTTGGAGTAAGGTCCCACGGCGCCGCTTGCCACTGGAAGGTCGCAAAGGAGAGAGAAGGAACTTGAGAAAATTCATACAAAATTGGAAGAGAGAGAGAGAGAGAGAAAAAAAAAATGAAAATAACAAATGACGAAAGAAAGGCACAAGATAGGTAGTGTGTGTGTGTGTGTGTGTGTGTGTGTGTGAGAGAGAGAGAGAGAGAGAGAGAGAGAGAGAGAGAGAGAGAGAGAGAGAGAGAGAGAGAGAGAGAGAGAGAGAGAGAGGAGGCTTTGAGAAAATTCCTTCAAAACTGGAAAAAAAAAAGAGACAAGAAGAAGGCGTGTTCCTCAAGGGCGGCTCAAGAAGGACTCCTTGTTTCTCTCTCTCTTCTTCGCTTTCAACCCGTGTGACATATGGGCAGGGGGGGAGGGGGGGGAGAGGGGCGGGGTGCGTATTCCCTCCACGACGGCGCTTTCTCGGCAGCAAATACACACACGCTTCGAAATTCGACCTTCGAACAAAGAACCGATATTAGTGTTTATGAGTTTCCGGTACGAAGTGCGGGCGACTATTATTCATTTTTTCCATTCTTCGGATTTTCTGCGTTTTTTCTCTCCTTTTTTTTTCCATATTTGGGGGAATTGGTGCACGGAGAGACTAACGGAAGATGTTGACGAAGAAGAAATTCCGTCTTGTTTGCCAAGAGCGCGTGATACACACACACACACACACACACACACACACACACACACACACACACACACACACACACACACACACACACACACACACACACACACCACACGCGCACATACACACACACACAAACACACACATACAATTACACACAACGCAGGCACACATACCGAAAAGAATGATGAGCAAAACGGCCCCAATTTGCGATATGCGAGTGCGTTCAAAACATCATGAAGCATGACTCGAACGCGGGCTGCAAGAACGACTCAAATCACGGGGCGAATAGCGTGGTTCACGGGGGCGAATAGCGGGGTTAGACTGTAACCTCGTTAAACCAACCAACATCTGACGGAATCACATTGTTCTTGCCTTCCTCTCGGCCAAGCGTGCTTCCGCCAGCCATCTCGGCGACGTTGCAGGCGCACGTCACGAGAGGGAGAGGGAGAAGGAGAGGAAGAGGGAGAGAGAAGGAAGAGAAGAGGAGAGGGAGAAGAAGAAGGAGAAGAAAAGGAGAGGGGGAAGAAGAAGAGAGAGAGAGAGAGAGAGAGAGAGAGAGAGAGAGAGAGAGAGAGAGAGAGAGAGAGAGAGAGAGAGAGAGAGAGAGAGAGAGAGAGAGACGGGAGGACAATTCGTCGCTATCACGTGCAAATTCAAGCCCTCACCCTGACCTGCATCTTTCCCCCCCTCGTCTTAATCCCCGTCTTCCTCCCTCCCTCCCTCCAACTCCTCTTTCCTCCTTCGAAACTCCCCCTCCTTCCCTCTTACCCTCCACCCCTCTCTTCTCCTTCGAACTCCCATTTACTCCGCTTTCCTCCTTCGAGCTCCACTCCCTCTCTGCTTCCTCCTTCTTCCCCTCCTCTCCCTCTTCCTCCCCTCCCTCCTCCTCTCCCTTCCCCCTCCACCTTCCCCCTTCCTCCCCTCCCCCCCCTTTCCTCCCCCCCTTCCTCTCCTCCCCCTCCTTCCCCTTCCTCCCCTCTCCTCTCCCTTCCCCCCTTCCTCCTCCCTCCCTCCCAGGATCTACGCTATTAGAGCACCTAATGTCCCTCCTGCAGGGGCGGGATGCCAAGGTTCCCCTAGGACTGACTTTCCGCGCGACCGCCCGGGTGAGGCTAGGCGGGGGGGGTGAAGGGAGGGGGAGTGTAAAAGGGGGGGCAGGGGGTGTAAAAAGGGAGGGGGAGTTATAGTATAATAGGGGGGCGGGAGTCTACAGGGGGAGGGGGTGAAGGGAGGGGGAGTGTAAAAGGGGGGGCAGGGGGTGAAGGGAGGGGGAGTGTAAAAGGGAGGTGAAGGAGGGGGAGTAAAAGGGGGGCGGGAGTCTACAAAGAGAAGGGGTTAAGAGGAATTAAGAAGACTTCAAAGAGGAGACAAGAGAGGGGGGAAATATAACCTGGGCGAGAGACATGTAAAGAAGGAGCCCGAAAGGTTCCCACAGGATGTAATCTCTTCTCGAGTACTGTTGAAGTTAGTGACGTCATTGCAAACTCGGTCGCTGATTGGCTCTTCGTGACCCTGGAAGGCGCCATGTTTACCTTTTTGGCGCCATTTCTCTCCTTCGGCGATTTTCACACGCGAAACATCTTTCTTTTCGGCGTCGCCAATTTCTCCGCCAATTTCTCTGCCAATTCTCACAGTCTTCATCCTCTCCTTCCAGGTCTGCAGGGAGCGTGAAGGACAAAAGCAAAATGTGTTCGCTAAAAGCCGTAATAGGGTGTGGCATCTTCTTGGCTGTCCTGGACATCGTAAGTTTCATTGTCAATGGTATATTTTTTTATAGTAATTAATTGTCAAATGGTATATTTTTATAGTAAATTGTCTTTTTATAGTAATTAATTGTCAAATGATATATTTTTATAGTAATTCATTGTCAAAGGATATATTTTTTATAGTAATTAATTGTCAAATAATGTATGTATAGATAAGTGAATGACAAACAGCAAACAAAACAAAAAAATTATATTTAAATGCTTCTCGTAAAAAAAGGAAGAAGAATAAGAAAAACGTAATATTTTGAAAGTGGAAATTTTGTTACATACTTGATAAATATACATCTCTGACATCATACAGAGTTAAAAAAAAAAAAAAAACGTATGTTAACATCCATTGTTTTGTGTCTCGGTTTCATTGTTTCCCGGTCTCTTATTACCAAAAATGTATACACGGGTACAATTCATTCTTTTTTTTTTTTCTTTTTCGTCCGGCCTCACACTCCACAACCTCAACTAAACGCTAAAACTTTCTCCTTTTCTTTGCAGTTCCAAGGGTTGATAACTCTAGGGTGGTATGGCTACCGTTTCGTGTGGTATTACTTCTATTTGTGCCCCAGAGAGCTGCCCATTGACGAATGCCACGCCGAGAAATACCACTACGAACAGTGTAAGTAAAAGAAAAGTAAATGAAAATGAGAACATAAAAAGATAAAACAACAAGAATTAGAGTAACGACGAAATCTTATATCTATTTATGTATATATATTTTTTTTACATATTCGTTTTCATGTTCATACAGTTTGGCCCGCGTCGCTTGTGCTATAAATACTCTTTATCATTATTGTAATTTTTTTCTTCTTCTAATTGCGATGAATCATGCTGATCGCGTCTGATTGAGAAATGGGAAATGGTGCCTTTGATAATGGTGATAATATTCCGACGCAAAAGGTAATGGCTTTGTTTGCCTTCCAGTGTACACTCTCCGTACTTACATCGGCATCGGTGAGGGCGCCGTGACCCCGATCTTCGCTGTTATTTACATCGTTGCTCTCGTCAGGGTAAGTAGATGGCGCGTAAGTAGATGGCTGTAATAGAGTTGGCGTAAGTAGATGGCTGTTGGTTGGCGTAAGTAGATGGGTTGGCGTAAGTAGATGGCTGTTGGTTGGCGTAAGTAGATGGGTTGGCGTAAGTAGATGGCTGTTGGTTGGCGTAAGTAGAGATGTTGCGTAAGTAGATGGCTGTTGGTTGCCGTAAGTAGATGGCTGTTGGTTGCCGTAAGTAGATGGCTGTTGGGCGTAAGTAGAGTAAGTAGATGGCTGTTGGTTGCCGTAAGTAGATGGCTGTTGGTTGCGTAAGTAGATGGCGTAAGTAGATGCTGTTGGGCGTAAGTAGAAGTAAGTTGGCTGTTGTTGCGTAAGTAGATGGCGTAAGTATAAGTAGATGGCTGTTGGTTGTAAGTAGGTTGCTGTAAGTAGATGGCTGTTGGTTGGCGTAAGTAGATGGCTGTTGGTTGGCGTAAGTAGATGGCTGTTGGTTGGCGTAAGTAGATGGCTGTTGGTTGCCGTAAGTAGATGATGTTGGCTGCGCTCTCTCACAGGCACGAAGGCAGACGGTCTGAGACAAGATTGAAAACATGTGTAAACATAGAAACAAATATGTGTAAACGAACAAAAAGGACATCAGTACATGTGTAAACACATCCAGATAAACACACACACACACACACACACACACACACACACACACACACACACACACACACACACACACACACACACACACACACCCTCCCCCCACAAACTTCCCAACACACGCACAAACACAGAGAGACAAACACGAACGGACAAGACGCGCGCACAAACAAACACGCAAACACGCCCTCGAGCCACACACACACCGACGCAAAATCACCACCGTTCTGCCCGAGAGCTGAGCGTAAGAGCCACCGTGGGATGAGAGAGAGCAATATGATCCAGTTTTTATTGATTCATTTATTCCTTTTTATCTATTCCGCGGCGTCGTTCGATGATCCTCGCGGTATGAATACACCGTTCTCGATTCCTTCCTAACGCGAGCCACTTCTCTCCTCAGCATAAGCCGTGGCTCGCTTGGTGCTGGCTCATCAAGGCCTTCGGCGCCCTGGGCATCAACGTGTACTTCCTCAGCCAGTGGCTCATCAGACTCAAGAACTTCGACCACCTTAGAGCCATCAGACCGGTGAGTTTTTTTTCCCCTTTTTCATGTGGGTTGGTTGTGGGCAGTTGGTATTAGACTTATTTCGTTGTCTTCTAGGATTTTATTTTTCATTTCTGTCTCTGTCTGTCTGTCTGTTTGTCTCTGTCTGACTGTCTGTGTGTGTGTGTGTGTGTGTGTGTGTGTGTCTGTGTCTGTCTCTGTCTCTCTCTTCTCTTCTCTCTCTCTCTCTCTCCTCTCTCTCTCTCTCTCTCTCTCTCTCTCTCTCTCTCTCTCTCTCTCTCTCTCTCTCTCTCTCTCTCTCTCTCTCTCTCTCTCTCTCTCTCTCTCTCTCTCTCTCTCTCTCTCTCTCTCTCTCTCTCTCTCTCTCTCTCTCTCTCTCTCTCTCTCTCTCTCTCTCTCTCTCTCTCTCTCTCTCTCTCTCTCTCTCCTCTCCCCTCCCTCTCTCCTCCCTCCCTTCCCCCCACTTTCTCACTTCCCCGCTCTGTTTTTATCGTTCTATGATAAGGAAATAAGGAAATAGTGTAGGTAGTTCACTTAGTTCCACGAGGCAGATGTCCGTGGCGGATCAAAACTTTCGCCGCCAAACAACTCACAAAAAGAGTAGGAATTAAAGATAAAAAGGCTGTTTTTCGTCCGGATGAATTTACTGCAGCTTAAACATACATAATTGCGCCATTAGGAGTACTCCACCCACTCCGCCGGCCTCCCGGAGCGGAAACAAAAAGCGCGCACGTCAGCCGAAAGGCCGCGACGTCAGCGGAAGGTCAGGCTCGCGACTGACGCTTTCCTCTCGTTTCAGGCTTACGACCAGCAGTTCCTGTGGATGGGCATCGGGCTGACCCTGGCCGAGGTGATCATCCTGCTCCTCTTCTGCCTCATTGGGGGCATCTTCACGTACAAGGTGTGCGAGGAGCGCCGCAGGAGCAGGCGCAGTCTGCACCGCATCCACAAGATGGGCCGCGGCCGCGCCACGGCGCCGCCCCTCGACGGCTACGACGACGAGTCCTCGATCGTGCGCGCCAACATCGAGGAGCAATTCCTGAACCACGGCCTCCACGACTCCACCAACAAGCTGCCGCTCCCCGGATCCACCAGCAGCATGGACGAGGTCGGGCAGGCCAGCACGCTGAGGCCGAACACGCAGGTCTAGGTGCCAGGGAGGCCGCCCTTGCCTCTGGCGGCCGTCAGAGGCACGAGAAGTGTTCAGTCCGCCTGCGATGCGACGGGATCTGAAGGAGGCGCTGTGCCTGCGGGGCCGCCCTCAGGCCGAAGGCTCCGGCTGCGCGGCGGCACAGCGGTCGCGAGGGTCTCTCTGTCCAGGTATTCATCGCCCTTAGCTTTAGGAAGGATTCATTGAGTCGAAAGTCAAGTGCAAGGCATTTCCCCGAAGCAGAGAGATGTTGGATCTGCATTTGCTGCAACAAAGGTCACTGCTGGAGGAGTTTATCATCGAAGTCAGACTTCATTGCTAGAGTGCCAAAGATATTCCTTAATGCCAGTAGAGGGGACTCGACCCCCCCCTCCCCGCCCCCACGGAAGTGCCCTGCGTCCTACGTCTCCTGCAGGTGCTGCCGACTTGTCGAGTCATTTATTCCGTGTACATAGATAGGTGTATATACTAGGTCCTCAGATTTCCTCTCTTCTTTTCTTCTTTTCTCTTGTGTATATGTTGATAGTGATGCATCAACTACAACCAAGTTACACGTGTATGACCTTTTTAACAGAGTATTTTTCGTGAAGATATAAGTCGCTGTGTTTAGGTTAGGATTAAAGTTGCACTCGCTCTGTCGAGCTCGATTCGGAGCCCACCAAGAGAGATAGGCCTATGCGATTTTTACATTTTTTTAGGAGAATATATATGTGTGAAATATAGAAGTTTTCTGACATAATTTTACTACCAGATGTATATTATATTTAATAATAAAAATCCTTTAATATGAAAATATTATCTATTCTTTAATCCATTTCCTCGAGAAACATATTTGTGTAATGATTTTGTTCCAATATTGTGGAGAATAAACTCTACTGATTGAACAAAACCAAATGTGGAGAAACTATCAATAAAACAGAAAATAAATACAAAACGTACGACAGTCACGCTTAATCATTCTAGCATATCAACGAGTATTTCCTGAGACATATTTTTCTAATTACAGTAATGATAATAACATTGATAGTATCAATGGTTTCGCAAATTATCAGTTGCAGGCAATGGGTGTTTTGCTGTTTCGGAAACTTGAATGCGCTCTGACCCATTGTTCATATATAATATATATATAATATATATATATATATATATATATATATATATATATATTTATATATATATGAGTATGTCTATATGTATATGTATGTATATATGTATATATGTATATATATATATATCTATATATATATATGTATATATGTATATATATCTATTATCTATCTATCTATCTATCTATCTATCTATCTATCTATATATATATGTATATATGCATGTATGTATGTGTGTGTTATGTTTCTTTTAGTTAATCAACTTCAAAGATTCGTCTTAAGAATAACTCATTTTAGAGATTCATCCTGAGAATGACCGTCACAACATAACCTAGTTTTAAAAATGTTTTTGAGAACGTCTTTGAAAGAATAAACCTCCTTTACGATCATTATATCTTAATAGCAAATCTTGCGTTGTATTTACGTCTTAAGCACACGTAGTAAAACACTTCCGAGGTTGCATTCCTTTCGACCGAGGCCGCCATTCGTCACCAACTTTCCTGAAGAGACGGTCGAGGCAGCTGGCAACTCGACAGGAAGTAGGCGGAAGAGGACAGCCTAGTGACGTCATATACGCAATGACGTAACATTAGTATGACGTCATACTCTCTCTCTCTCTCGGCAACGTGCGTTTACTCATACGTCTGGCACGCCCGATTATTTTTGTTCAAGGTGAACGAGTATTTCTGAACGTTTTCTGAGAGATGGGTGTTGGTTTCAGGTATACTAATCTACATGTGTGTTCGAAATTATTATTTTGTGATTAATAGTAATAAGATAAGAATGGGAGAAAGGATAGATACAGAGAGGAAGTGGGAGAGGAAAGCCGAATGAAATAGAAGGAACGAATGAAGGATAGACAGGAGCAAGTGTGCACTTACAATGTATATATAGAGATTAGTTGATTAAAGGAAAGATAGATAGACTGAAAGATATGTTGATAAGAACACAGACTGATAAATAGATGTCCTGAGAAGAACTTGCAATTATCTGTTAACAGTGTAGAATACAAGCAAGACAAGATTCTCATACAAAACCTAATTAATATGGCTGAATTTCATTTAACTTGGAAGTCATTCATAATCGCCAGAAGGATTAGACAGCGCTAGTCCTTTCCTAATTACATTAATTCAGCCATGCTCGTCACAATAATTTGGTATTTTTTTTACACAGTTTGGCACTACCAAAGCATATTCCTTTGTGAGAAAGCACGGACAAGAGGAAGGGGGGACTGACAAATACTGTTCGTTATAATCACTCCAAATGAATAACCTTTGCTGGATATAAAGCGCATTGTCATATATTTCCGTTATTCCATTTCCTGGACCTTGAAATGGACTGTGTGCTATTCTGTGTTTTGGCGAAAATAATAAGGTATAGAGGTGACTCCGCAAAACTCTTTGTGACTCAGAGAGAAAGTCCAGGTGAAGAAAGTCTTTGTCTGTTGCTAGGCGAAAGGGAAAGAATCGATACTGTATTGACACCCCGAGCGAAAAGCGAAATGTAGGTAAGATGCACTAATTGTACTACTAATTTTCGCTTTTCTTGTAAACCACGACATACGCGGAAGAAGGAAAATGCTAGTGTTTATTTTCGTGGGAATTTGATGTCAAAATGCGAAGGTTGCTCGTAGTGGATGCTATTATAAGAAAGCCAAAGTACCATAGTGACAGAGACTTAAGTACATCGCTGGGTAGGTCTATCCCAGCCCCGAGTGACTCACGGGTAGGAAATCCCGCGGATGTGGCTATGATGCAATAGCGTTGGTACGTTCTGTGGTCTCCTCCTCTCCCGGTGCCCTGCCCTGCCCTCTCCCCCTTCTCTCCCTCCCTCCTCACCCCACCTGAACGCTCCCTCTCCCTGTTACTTCACCTCAAGGCCAGGTGACGAAGGGTACTCCGTGATGGTGGGGTTAGCGGAGTGGGAAGGATTTCGCTTTTCTTCTTCATTATCATTCAGATTCCGTGGCAGGACATGCTCGAGCTCTGACTCACTCTCATCCGCAAGGCAGCTAGGGAGGGCGCTGGAACCTTGACATTACAATTTTTTTTTTCTCTTTGTCGTAGGGCATCGTTGATATACGGGATATATTTCTTACGGCGTGTCTAAAGAGTGTTAAATTACTTGTGGTTATGATTGTTAATGATGAGAATGCTCCCCGATGAGTATAATCGTGTTTGAAAGTT
>NW_020869832.1:836770-855991 GCF_003789085.1 Penaeus vannamei | reverse complement strand
GTATACGAATATTTATGCATGTCAAGTATAATTTAATGCATGTCAAGTTGACGAATATTTTATGCATTCAAGTATGCGAATATTCTATGCATGTCCAAGTATACGAAATATGTTCTATGCATGTCAAGTTTATATGCGTAATATCTATGCATATCAAGTATACGAATATCATTTATCATATTCAAGTATACGAATATTTTATGCATGTCAAGTATGGAATATTTATGCATGTCAAGTTATGAATATTTATGCATGTCAAGTATGCGAATATTTAATGCATGTCAGAGTATACGAATATTTATCATGTAAGTATTATATGCATGTAAATATGGCATGTCAAGTATACGAATATTTATGCATTGTCAAGTATGTGAATATTTATGCGATGCATGTCAAGTATAACGATATATTTATGCATGTCAAGATAACGAATATTTATGCATGTCAAGTATGCGAAATATTTATGCATGTCAAGTATGCAAATAATTTATCATGTCAAGTAACGAATATTATGCATGTCAAGTATACGAATATTTAATGCATGTCAAGTATGCGAATATTTATGCATGTCAAGTATGCAAAATATGAATATAAATATAAATATAAATCAAGTATACGAATATTTAGCATGTCAAGTATACGATATTTATGCATTTCAAGTATAACGAATATTATTGCATGTCAAGTATGGCAATATATTTATGCATGTCAAGTATAACGAATATTTATGCATGTCAAGTATGCGAATATTTATGCAATGTCAAGTATACGAATATTTATGCATGTCAAGTATGCGAATATTTATGCATGTCAAGTATACGAATATTTATGCATGTCAAGTATGCGAATAATTTATGCATGTCAAGTATGCATAAAATATGAATTAAATATAAATATAAATAAGTATACGAATATTTAATGCATGTCAAGTATGCGAATATTTATGCATGTAAGTATGCGAATATTTATGCATGTCAAGTATGCATAAATATGAATATAAATATATAATATAAATAAGTATACGAATATTTATGCATGTCAAGTATACGAATATTTATGCATGTCAAGTATGCGAATATTTATGCATGTCAAGTATGCATAAATATGAATATAAATATAAATTATAAATAAGTATACGAATATTTATGCATGTCAAGTATGCGAATATTTATGCATTTCAAGTAGACGAATATTTATGCATGTCAAGTATACAAATATTTATGCATGTCAAGTATACGAATATTTATCATGTCAAGTATGCGAATATTTATGCATGTCAAGTATACGAATATTTATGCATGTCAAGTATGCGAATATTTATGCATGTCAGTATGCATAAATATGAATATAAATATAAATATAAATAAGTATACGAATATTTATGCATGTCAAGTATACGAATATTTATGCATTTCAAGTATACGAATATCTATGCATGTCAAGTATGCGAATATTTATGCTGTAAGTATACGAATATTTATGCATGTCAAGTATGCGAATATTTATTGCATGTCAAGTATGCATAAATATGAATATAAATATAAATATAAAAAGTATACGAATATTTATGCATGTCAAGTATGCTGAATATTTATTGCATTTTCAAGTAGACGAATATTTATGCATGTCAAGTATGCAATATTTTATGCATGTCATATACGAATATTTATGCATGTCAAAGTATGCGAATATCTATGTATGTCAAGTATACGAATATTTTATGCATGTCAAGTATACGAATATTAGCATGTCAAGTATACAATATTATGCATGTCAAGTATACGAATATCTATGCATGTCATATTATATGCATGTCAAGTATTTATGCATGTCAAGTATACGAATATTATGCATGTTCAAGTATGCATGTCGTAATATCTATGCATGTCAAGTATAATGAATATTTATGCATGTCAAGTATACGAATATTTATGCATGTCCGAATATAGTATTATTTATGCATGTCGAATGTCAAGACGAATATCTTATGCATGTTCAAGTATGCGATATATGCATGTCAAGATAATATCTATGCATTTCAAGTATACGAATATTTATGCATGTCAAGTATACGAATATTTATGCATGTCAAGTATACGAATATTTATGCATGTCAAGTATGCGAATATTTATGCGCATGTCAAGTATGCGAATATCTAGCATGTCAAGTAATATGAATATTTCATGCATGTCAAGTATGCGAATATCTATGCATGTCAAGTTATACGAATATTATGCATGTCAAGTATGCGAATATTTATGCATATGTCAAGTATAATATCGAATATTATGCATGTCAAGTATACGAATATTTTATGCATGTCAAGTATACGAATAATTTATGCATGTCATATACGGGATATCTATGCATGTCAAAGTATACGAATATCTATGCATGTCAAGTATGCGATATATGCATGTCAAGTATGCGAATATTTATGCATGTCAATATACGATTATCTATGCATTCAAGTATACGAATATTTATGCAATGTCATCTATATGCATGTCAAGTATGTATTTTATGCATGTAATATATTAATGCATGTCAAGTATATATCTAATGCATGTTCAAGTATGCGAATATTTATGCATGTCAATGTATACGGAATATTATGCATGTTCAAGTAATTACGGAATATGCATGTCAATGTATTACGAATATTTATGCATGTCAAGTATTACGAATATTATGCATGTCAAGTATGCGATATTTTATGCATGTCAAGTATACGAATATTTATGCATGTCAAGTATACGAATATTTATGCATGTCAAGTATACGAATATTTATGTCCCCATGTCAAGTATACGAATATTTATGCATGTCAAGTATACGAATATTTATGCATGTCAAGTATACGAATATTTATGCATGTCAAAGTATACGAATATTTATGCATGTCAAGTATACGAATATTTATGCATGTCAAGTATGCGTAATATCTCATTCAAGTATACGAATATTTATGCATGTCAAGTATGCGAATATTCTTTGGGTCAGGCCTTGCACACTTCTAACAAACCGGCCGTATAACACTAATATTTCAAGGAAAGTAACACGGCATCTGAACACTACAACGCACCACCTCTACAACGCAACACATAACACATTCAGATCCTCATAAGACTAAGTATCTACCAAGTTATAGATCACAGACCATTAACACTTATTCTCAAGAAAAAGTAGAAGAAGAAGAGAAGGAGGAAGAGAAAAAAGAAGAAGAGAAGAAGGGAGAGAAGAAGAAGAAAAAGAGAGAAGAAGAGGAGGATTATGGATAAGAAAAAGAGGAGGAAGAATAATAAGAGGAAAAAGAAGAAGAAGAACAAGAAGACAAGAAGAAAATAAGAAGAGGAAGATTAAGACTAAGACTAAGAGAGGGAAGAATAATATTAGAAAGAAGAGGAAAAAGTAGACGACGACGACGAAGAAGAAGAAGAAAAAAAAAATATGTGCCTTTTTTTCTTCCTATAAACATTCTTACAATCAATATAATTATCTCTCACCCCTCCTCTCTTCGTCTCTCTCTCTCTCTCTCTCTCTCTCTCTCTCTCTCTCTCTCTCGCCCTTACTCTTTCGCTTCTCTGTGAGTGTGTGTGTGTGTGTGTGTGTGTGTGTGTGTGTGTGTGTGACAACCTTGTAAGCAAACCCAAGCCACTCCCTCTTGCTTTCCTCCAGTCCTCGGGAGTTGTAACATCTGGCCTTGACTCCATTCCTCCCGGTCCTTCGGGAGTGAAGGCCTCAGGCTGTGTCTCCCGCCGCCTCCCTTGACACTCCTGCCTGGCATAACCTGGCGTGTGGCGCAGCTGGGACCAGGATGGCGCTCGTCGGAGGTGGCTGCGGAGAGTGGGGCTCTAAGTTTATTATTTGCAGTTAAGTTTATTATTTGCATATACACACATGTACTGTATATACACGCTGTATGTGTGTGTGTGTGGTTATGCTTATTAACATGTGTTTTATTTATGAATCTTTATAAATCTCTATTAGAGACTATCATTGTGTAGAGATATGAGGGTATAGCACATAAACACACACACATATATACACAACACACACACACACACACACACACACACACACACACACACACACACACACACACACACACACACACACACACACACACACACACACACACACACACACACACACACAGACTCACACTCATTCACCCAGCGAAGTATTGATATGAAAGAAAGAAAAGATTTTGCACTCCACAAAGCTCCTTCGGGTCAGAGAATACTAGATCCCCTTCCAAGAGATGAATCAAAAGGATCCAGTGATGCAATCCTACTGCAGAGATGCTTATGAAAACGCTTGATCTGAAACATTGTGGAATCTATTGTTAAAATTGTTTCTCTTTTTATCGTCGAGACTTTATTTTTATTACACATTGTCGCTATGTAATACTTGCATACTCTTGTATTTGCAAAATTCAGATACACAATAAATGAAGTATATAGAATTTCAGTGAAGGCTAAACGCTGTTCCATTCTTGAATCAAGCCACATTGAGAATAATAAAGCTGATATTACTATTACGTTCACTGGGTCAGAACCCTTGTGTCATGCCCCTATGCACTTATTCATACAAATGCTCAGGATCTTATAATACACACAACCTCTCGCACAGCTTGGAAAAAAGATAGATCAATATATATATATATATATATATATATATATATATATATATATATATATATATATATATACATACATATACATATATATATATATATATATATATATATATATATATATATATATATATATATATATATATATATATATATATATATATATATATAGAGAGAGAGAGAGAGAGAGAGAGAGAATGAGAGAGAGAGAGATTGATTGATTGCTTGATTGTATGTTTTCTGTGTGAGGCAGATTAGGTACAAGATACGTAATCAAGAAAGAGACAAGTTGGACCTAAAAGCCGTCCCGGGGAATTGCACGCACCGAGCGCTCCCATACGCAGGGCATCCGCGTCGCCTCGGCCAACGCCAGAGCCAACGCGCTCGCGGATACGGCCCAGCCACGCAGTTCGAAATGCTCCTGACGTCACGAGTGCAATAGAATGGCATAAAGCAAATAGTTGGCGGTAAACAGGGAAAAAGTAAGCAGCAAACAGTGAGCAGAATAGCATGGCGCCTCGACCAGCTGCAGCGCTGCGCCGTCGGCCGCGTCTTGCGTACCTTGGCTTCTGTTCTCCCGCCGCGAGTGGGCAGCTGAATGCGTCTTATCGACCCAAGTGGCATGAATAGCTCCTCTGCTCCTACTTGTAGCCAATCGGCCGCCCTGACAGCCAGCGCGCCGGTGACATCACGAATTCCAACCTTGTCAGTTTTCATCGCGCTGAGGTCTTCGCTTAGACAAACAAGAAGAGAAATAGTGTTATGGTCCACAGCGCGGGCGCCCCTCGCGCAGCCGCCGCCGGGCCTCGCGTCTCCGAGGACAATATCTCCCTTCCCTTTCTTGTGCATCTATCTCTGCTGTTGTGCTGCAAGGGGCTGCATCCGCTGCAAGGCAGACGTGCAGGCTGGTTCACCACGCGACCGCGCTCGACGGCGAAGGCAGCTCTCGCTTGTGTTTTTGAGAACACTGGGCGCCGTAATCAGATAGCCCCGAGCAATAAAACCAGACTACACTTGGCAACTTACTATATCCTGGATCCTGACTACACGTACATATGTAGGTGTGTGTTTATGATCACACACACACACACACACACACACACACACACACACACACACACACACACACACATACACACACACACACACAGACACACACACGCACATAAACACGCACTCATCTGTATATATACCCCTTGTGCCCCTAACGCTGCGTAGGGCTTCTCAGATCTCGCATTTCAAGCCACCTACGAACTCATAACCTCTGGGAACGGAAAAAGTCGCCTTCAAGTCGCTGTCCCCAGTTGGTCGCGGCCTTAACAGGACCTCAGTAACATGCAAGTGAAAAATGTGTTGTCACGTTTGTGGACAAGGTTTTATTATTATTTTTTTTTATCTCCTCTTTTTCCTCTTTTTTTGCCAGGGTTATTTGCGTGGTTGACTTGTTTATGTTTTTTTTTTTTTTTTTTTTTTTTTTTTTTTTTTTTTTTTGGCCGCTGATGCCTTCCCTTAGATTACGACCGTTTTCTTGAGGTTATTTCTCTGCTTGGTCGTGGATGGAGCGCCGCAGGTGCGAGCGCTGCGCAAATAACAGGGAGTTTCATTTGAGTTATATATATTTTCTCTCAATCTTTGTCTCTTTCTCTCTCTCTTCCTCTCCCCTCTCTCGCTCGCTCTCTTTCTACCTTTCTCTCTTTCCAAGACACTCACAGATGCAAGCACCACAAACACACACACATACATATACAGTATGTGTGTGTGTCTTTGTTAACTTAGCAACATGTTTTGCAATATTTTCACAGTTCAGTAAAATACCCATCTAATTATTCTTTTATCTATCTGTCGACATGGGAGATGGAGTTTGTGGGTATGTATGTGTGTACGTATGCGTGTATGTATGTATGCTTTTCTTTAGCTCGTTGAAGCAAATCCTCAAGACGATGCGCACATGAAGACAGACACACAAACAAACAAAACCTTTCATTATACAATTTCTTGGAAAATCTTTCTTACATTTTCTCTCTTTTTCCTTCTTATGTCGTTGTGACCTCGGCGCACGAGTCTGCGGAGAGGAGGGGGGGGGGTGGGGAGAGAGAGAGAGAGAGAGAGAGAGAGAGAGAGAGAGAGAGAGAGAGAGAGAGAGAGAGAGAGAGAGAGAGAGAGAGAGAGAGAGAGAGAGAGAGAGGGAGGAGGAGGAGGAGGAGAGAGGAGGAGGAGGAGAGGCGAGGGGGACGAGGAGGAGGAGTAGGAGGAGGAGAGGGGGTAAAGGAAGAAAGGGAGAAAGGGAGAGAGAGAGAGAGGAGGAGGAATAGGAGGAGCTGAAAGTGACACAGGGAAGAGAAAAATGGGGGAGATGACGTGAGGAAAGGAAAAGAGAAATAGGAAGGAGGAGGAGGAAGGAGGGGAAGAGGAAGTAGTAGGAGGATTAGGAGAGGGAGGAAGGAGGAGGAGGAGGAGAAAGAGGAAAGAGGAGGAGAAAGGAGGAGAAGGACCGAGGAGGAGGAGTAGAGTAGGAGTAGGAGAAGGACGAAGGGAGGAGTAGGAGTAGGAACAGTGGAGGAGGAGTAAAGGTATGAGTAGGAGAAGGAGCAGGAGTAGGAGGCAGAGAAGGAGGATTAAGAGAAGGGTCGAAGGGGTGAGGTACTTGCACTGGGTCGTGTGGGGGGGGCGTCTAAGGGGGGTAAGGGGGGGGGTGTAGACGATGAGGGCGGCGCGGGGGTTTGTTTGTCCGCCCGAAACCGCCCATCTGCTAAAAGATCCCCTGCCGCTTCTTATATGGTGGGCGGGGGTGGGAGGGGACGGGAGGGAGCGAGGGAGGGAGGGAGGGAGGGAGGGAGGGATGCGAGGGAGGGGAGGAGCGGGGAAGGCGGGGTGGGGAGGATGGGTTGGGCGGGGGTGGGAGGAGGGAGGGAGGGAGGGAGGGAGCGAGGGAGGGGGAGGGAGCGAGCGTGGTGGGAGGATGGGTGGGAGGGGGGGGGGAGCGAAGGGAGGGAGCGAGGGAGGGGAGGGAGGGGGCGAGCGTGGGTGGGAGATGGGTGGGGAGGGAGGAAGGGAGGGCGGGTGGGAAGTAAGTGAGGGAAGGGAGGGAGGGAGGGACGGTGGGAAGTAGAGTGAAGGGAGGGAGGGGAAAGTGGGTGGGAAGAAGGGTGGAGGGAGGCTGAGTGAGAGGATGGGAAGGGGAAGGGAAGGAGGAGAGATGAGGGAGGATTTGAGGGAGAGGGAGGGAGGGAGGGAGGGAGGGAGGGAGGGAGGGAGGGGAAAGGAGCAAAGATAGGGGAGGATGCTTGCTAAGAGAGATAGAAGGGGGGAGGGATGGAAGGGAGAGGAAGGGAGAGAGAGTGAGGAAGAAAGTGCGGAGGGAAAGAGAGGTAGGGATGGGGATAGGAGGGAGTGAGGCGGGAGGGAGGAAGAGAAAAAGAATGATAAGATAGATAGGATAGACAGAGTAGGAGGGAGGGAGGGAGGGAGAGAGAGAGAGAGAGAGAGAGAGAGAGAGAGAGAGAGAGAGAGAGAGAGAGAGAGAGAGAGAGAGAGAGAGAGAGAGAGAGAGAGGAGATGGGGAGGAAAGGAGGGATGGTAGGGGTGTGAGGGAGGGAGGGAGGGAGGGGGGGGGGAAGGAGGAATTGGAAAGGATGCGCACTGAGGTTCGCTTTAAATATGTTTAGTGGCTGTTTTTATTTTTGTCTGATTTTCTCGTTCGCTATTCCATTTCTTGATTTATTCTCCCTCCTTTCGTTTCCTTCTTTAATGTATCCATTCACTATTTTTTTTCCAAAATACATTTCGAGTTAGATGAACGCAGGTGATCATAAGCTAAAGTGTTTATTGCAGGTACAGTATGAATATGTGAACAAGTACAAATATTTTTAAATAATCCATCGCATGCACATACAAGTAGAACCAGACACATGTGCAAATTAGGAAATATACAGACGCATATATACAAATGAACAGTGACACAAAGGCAGCTGAGAAGGACATACATAAACGTAAGTAGTTTTTTTATGTGATAACAATGACACATTCACAAGCACACAGACACACAAAAGTAGTAAAACTTTGGCGCTGAGGCACACACGTAGACATGCAAACACTGTCACACACCCACGTATAAATAGATGCAAAACAGACACGCATAAAACATACGTATGATCACACATCTCTCTCACACACATACTAATACACAAACTTTCTCTCTCACTCACACACACAGTAGCTCTCTCTCTCTTCTCTTCCCACACACTCAGACGCACATACACTTCTCTCTCCTCACACCACCACTAACAGACACACACACACACTCTCTTTCCCACCAACACACACAATTGGCCCATACACACTCTCCTCTCCCACACACTCAACACAACACACACACTCNCCTCACTCTCATCTTTTCCTCAACCCTCATCTTCTCCTCACCTCATCCTCTCCTCACCCCTTTACCCTCATCCTCTCTTCACTCTCCTCCTCTCCCTCACCCTTACCCTCATCCTCTCCTCACTCTCATCTTCTCCTCACCTTCATCCCTCTCCTCACACCTCACCCTCATCACCTACCCTACCCTACCCTCATCCTCTCCTCACTCTATCCTCACCCTCATCCTCTCCTCATCCTCTCCTCACCCTTACCCCATCCTCTCCTCACCTCATCCTCTCCTCACTCTCATCCTCATCCTCATCCTCACCCTCACCCTATCCTCTCTCACCCTCATCCTCTCCTCAACCTCACTCTCTCCTACTCCTCACCCTCACCCTCCTCCCCTCATCCTCCTCACTCTCCTTTCACCCTCACCCTCATCCTCTCCTCACTCTTTCCTCATCCTCACCCTCATCCTCTCCTCACCCTCATCCCTTCCTCACCCCTTACCCTCATCCTCTCCTCACTCTCATCTCCTCACCCTCATCCTCATCCTACCCTTATTCCTCTCCTCACTTCTCATCACACCTCACTCTAACCCTCATCCTCACCCTTACCCTCATCCTCTCCTCACTCTTATCCTCTCCTCACCCTCATCCTCTCCTCACTCTCATCTTTCCTCACCCTCACCCTCATCCTCACCCCTCATCCTCACCCTTACCCTCATCCTCTCCTCACTCTATCCTCTTCTCAACCCTCATCCTCTCCTCACCCTTACCCTCATCCTCTCCTCACTCTCATCCTCTTCCACACCTCATCCTCTCCTCACCCTCATCCTCTCCTCACTCTCATCCTCTCCTCATCTTATCCTCTCCTCACCCTCTCATCCTCTCCTCACTCTCATCCTCTCCTCCCTCATCCTCTCCTCACCCTCATCTCTCCTCACCCTTACCCTCCTCTCCTCACCCTCATCCTCTCCTCACTTCCCTCTCCTCACCCTCATCCTCTCCTCACCCTACCTCTCATCTCTCCTCACCCTCATCCTCTCCTCACTTCCATCCTCTTCTCACCCTCATCCTCTCCTCACCCTCACCCTCATCCTCTCCTCACTCTTATCCTCTCCTCACCCTCATCCTCTCCTCATCCTCTCCTCACTCTCATCCTCTCCTCACCCTCATCCTCTCCCTCACTCCTCATCCTCTCCACCTTTACCCTCATCCTCTCCTCACCCTCACCCTCATCCTCTCTCACTCTATCCTCTCCTACCCTCATCATCCTCTCCTCACTCTCTCCTCTCCTCACCTCATCCTCTCCTCACCTCATCCTCTCCTCACTCTCATCCTCTCCTCACCCTCTCCTCTCCTCACTCTCATCCTCTCCTCACCCTCATCCTCTCACCCTCATCCTCTCCTCACCTCATCCTCTCCTCACTCTCATCCTCTCCTCACCCTCATCCTCTCCTCACCCTGTCCTTCCTCACCCTCACCCTCATCCTCTCCTCACCCTCATCCTCATCCTCTCCTCTCACTCTCATCCTCTCCTCACCCTCATCCTCTCCACCCTCTCCTCACTCTCATCCTCATCCTCTCCTCACTCTCATCTCTCCTCACTCATCCTCTCCTCACCCTCATCCTCTCCTCACTCTCATCCTCATCCTCACCCTTACCCTCACCTCTCTTCACCCTCATCCTCTCCTACTCTTTCTCACCCTCATCCTCTCTCATTACCCTCATCCTCTCCTCACTCTCATCCTCTCCTCACCCTTACCCTCATCCTCTCCTCACCCTCACACCTCTCCTCACTCCTCTCCTTACCTCATCCTCATCCTCTCCTCACTCTCATCCTCTCCTCACCCTCATCCTCTCCTCACTCTCATCCTCACTCTCATCCTCTCCTCACCCTCATCCTCTCCTCACTCTCATCCTCTCCTCACCCTCATCCTCTCCTCACCCTCATCCTCTCCTCACCCTCACCCTCCCTCTCCTCACTCTCCTCACCCTCTCTCACCCTCATCTCCTCACCCTCCTCTCCTCTCCTCACCCTCCTCATCCTCTCCTCACCTCTCATCCTCATCCTCTCCTCACTTCATCCTCACCCTCATCCTCTCCTCACCCTCTCCTCACTCTCATCCTCATCCTCTCCTCACTCTCTCCTCTCCTCACCCTCATCCTCTCCTCACCCTCATCCTCTCCTCAATCTCTCTCCTCATCCTCACCCTCATACCCTCACCCTCTCTCTCTCACCCTCATCCTCTCCTCCTCTTATCCTCACCCTCATCCTCTCCTCACCCTCCCCTCTCCTCTCCTCACCCTCTCATCCTCTCCTCACCCCTCATCCTCATCCTCTACCCTCATCCTCACCAACCCTCATCCTCTCCTCACCCTTCCCTCTCCTCACCCTCATCCTCATCCCTCGCCAAATTCTTCACAGCGACTTTTACGTTCCCTCCTTTTTCTCCCGGGCCGCCGCTGTTGTAGAAGGGAACGTAGGCTCTGACTTTGCTGTCGCGCGCGCTCGCTTTGGTTCGTCTATTAATTGACTTAATTATCTTTACCGCGTTCATTTCCATTGATTTATTGCCTGTTATCATTGCCACGTCTACTTGGATTTATTTGTTTATTGACGATTATTTTACCGCGGCTTTTTGGATTTATTTATTGACTATTATTACCACGTCTACTATTTGGTTATTGACTATTAGATTTACCGCGTTCATTTCGATTTATTTATTGATTATTATCGTTACCATGTCTACTATTTGTTTATTCTCATTTTTACCACGTCTTTTTTCGATTTATTTATTGACTATTGTCATTACCATGGTTATGTTTACCGTTATTGCTATCATTATTATTATGTTCACCTTCGCCCTTATTATCATCGTTCTTATTACCGTCGATGTTATCATTTTCTTCATCATTATCATATTTGCTATTACCAGCATTGTTTATTGAATGGGCATAATTAATTATATCTAATTGTGACAATGAGTTAGGTCACGATTGAATATATCCTGTTTAACATTATGGTGTAACATTATATTTTAATCATTTTTATGGTGAAACACGAATGAGTGTTACGTAATTATGACCAAATTATCCATTTCCTGATATATTATACTCAAGCGTAAGCGCTATCATTTTCTGTATCCGTTACGTAAGTAAACACACACGCGCCGTTTATTTCCGTTATATAAACATACGCATACGGATTTGTATGTTTTTATTGGTATACATTTCTCTCGTTCTCTCTCTTACTTCCCTCCCTCTCTGTCTTTCTCCCTTCCCTCCCCCTCCCTCTGTCTTTCTCCCCTTCCTCTCTGTCTTTCTCCCCTTCCCTCCCCGCTCTCTCCTCCTTCCACCCTCTCTCTTTTTCTCTCTCTCTCCCTTTCCCTCTCCTCACCCACCTCTCTCTCTCTCTCTCTCTCTCCTCTCCTCTCCCTCCCTCTTCCCCCTCTTTTTGCGTTTCTCGAGCGTCCTCCTCCCTCGCCAAGCGCCCTGAGGGAAGCCCTGGTTCTCGACGTCTCAGCCAGAGTGAGGTCTTTGCCCCGTCTCCAGCGCTCGCGGAGAGGGAGGGAGGGAGGAGGGAGGGAGGGGGAGGGAGGGAGGGAGGGAGGGAGGGAGGGAGGGAGGGAGGGAGGGAGGGAGGGAGGGAGGAGGGAGGGAGGGAGGGAGGGAGGGAGGGGGAGGAGGAGAGGAGGGAGAGGGAGGGAGGGAGAGAGAGAGAGGAGAGAGAGAGAGAGAGAGAGAGAGAGAGAGAGAGAGAGAGAGAGAGAGAGAGGAGGGAGGGAGGAGAGAGAGAGAGGAGGGAGGGAGGGAGAGGGAGAGAGAGAGAGAGAGAGAGAGAGAGAGAGAGAGAGAGAGAGAGAGAGAGAGAGAGAGAGAGAGAGAGAGAGAGAGAGAGAGAGAGAGAGAGGTGGGAGGAGGAGGGAGAGGAGAGGGGGGAGGGAGAGAGAGAGAGGGGAGGGAGAAAGAGAGGAGGGAGGGAGGGAGAGAAAGGAGAGAGAAAGGGAGAGAGAGAGGGAGAGAAAGAAAGAGAAAGAGAGAGAGCGAGAACGCGAGAAAGAACGAGAGAGAGAAAGAGAGAGAACGAGAGAGAGAGAGAGATCCCAACTTCGCAAATATGAAAGAGTTGCTTATTTCGCTGCAGGAGATTCGGTGGCGACTCTGCTTTGCGCAATCCTTGGTTTCTCATTTCAATCTCGATTTTACGTATTGGTGTTTTTTTTAAAGTTTATTTTAAAAGTTTATTTATTGGTGTCTTTTTTAAAAAGTTTATTCAGTTTTAGTTTCATTTAAGTTTGTTATGGTATTATTAAAAAAGTTTATTCGTTTATTCAGTTCGAGTTTCTCATCATCACCATCTTTATCTTCCGTATTGATGTCTCTTAACTTTATTCAGTTACGTTATGATTTTAGAATTTATGTTTTTTTTTTTCTTCTTCAGGGTAATGACGACCAGCTGGTTCTATTTGGCGGGAAAAAGTTAAAGAGAATGTTTCGGGTTTTGGAATTTTTGACTCAAGTGGTTGGGCGAAATTCAGAGACCGCAGTTTACTATTTTTCTCTTCTCTGTCACTATGTTTATTCGTTTTTCCTTTCTCTAGTTTTATTTATTTCCCCCTTTCTTGACTTTTCTGTTTGCTGGCGTTTCCAAACATTGCGCAATACTTATTTTCTTTCCTATTCTCTTTCTCTGTCTTCTATCTCTCTATCTTTTTTTTTTCATCTGTTCTTCTTTCTCTCTTTCTTTACTTGTGAATGTACAATTATTCAATTTCTTTCACTGTCTCTTGTTATTTTCCTTTTCCTTCAACCTTTTTATTTTCTCTCTCCCTCTCCGATTTTCTTTGCCTTGCTTTGCTTCTCTTTCTTCCTGCGCCTTATCTCTTCATTTTTCTCTCATCTTCTACCTTCTTCCTCCTTCGCTCCCCCTGTTACGCAACCCTATTACGGCCTCATTCTCTCTGTCTCTGCCTTCTCCCGTTTATCTCCCTCTCTATTGTTAAAATCTTTGCGCCTTTCTCCTTTTGTGAACACACACGCAAACGCACACATACACACATATGCTTTATATAAAATGTATATGTGTGTGTGTGCATACACAGACACACACACACACACATATATATATATATATATATATATATATATATATATATATATATATATATATATATATATATATATATATGAGTACTCATACATCTATCCACATACCTACACAGAGAGGCATTCACACATCTATAATAAAGACAACCACATGTATGTGTGTGTTTGTGTGTATGTGTTTGTGCACATTATAAATATGCGAACACCTCTGTGTATTAGTGCGTGAGTGCATACGCTGACGTGTGCGGATGTAAGTATACGCATACGTATGTGTGTATAGGTATGTGGACAGATGTATGTGAACTCATCTTTCTTTGTGTTTGTTTGTCTTTGTGCGGGTGCGACTGTGCACACAAACGCACGGGATACACCGACGCCAAATAAAAAGGAAACCAACCTCAGACGACAGCGAACGAGGGAGGAAGAGAAACACAAATAGAAGGAAAGTTATGTCACAAAATGGTACCAGCCTTCCAGCGTCGGCATGTCCGGCGAGGAGGAGGAGGAAGGAAAAACATGAGATAAGTCATGTCTTCGTGAACAACAAAATGATGTCTTTATGAACGCATTTCTTTGTCCTGTAATCCGTAAAGTATAAAACATACATCTTTAAAGTAAAGGATGTAAAGTATAAATCCGCAATATGAAGTGCCAAAGCTCTTAATGCATTTTACCTCTACAACGACTCCCCCTCTTTGGCTCGAGTACTTTGGCACCTTCTACCTGGCACTGGCCTGGCACTCTCACTATCTCTTGCACTTGACCCCCCGATGACCTCGCGCGCTTTATGTGCATCTCAGCTAACCCTTGCGTATATCATCGAGCATTAAATACCCATCATTAATATGGTTATTTTCATTATTTTATCGTGTTATGCGGTATTTGACATTACACGTATATCGTAGTTGTGTTCTTTTTAGTGTTGCTTTTTTTCTGAACGTGATTTGATCTGAGAAAGAAACGTAGATTTGGAAGACATAGTCGCCCGGTCTGAGTTATGTTCATAGACACGTATCCCTTCCAGAGCACCAGAGAAAACGCACAGGAAAATAATTTTGTACTTGCGATCGCGGGTTCCATACTGACCCAACTTACGCCTCAAAACTATCCTAATCCAGGCATGGCTTCGACCTCGGGGATAACCCAGGTAAAGTCCCCCATAACACGGAAGAGCAACCTGGGCCTCGCATTCCCCCCACTTCCTGTGCTGGTGACGTCATCGCGATTCGTAACCTGGTGCCATGACTCATAGAAAACGAGAATGCGGGAACAAAGTCCTCTCGCCCCCCCCCCCCCCCCCCCCCCCTACTACCCGCGCTCTTCCAGGAACGAGGCGTCGAACGTGTCTGTTGTGAACCTCAAGGTATTACTCATCCGTAGAGCCATAATAGGTACTGTGCGTTGGTTTACTCGACCATAGGACTGTTAGATTTGTATGTGAGTCTCTCGGTCCATTGGTTATGGAGAAAATAAATTTATGAATGGTATGGAATTGTGGCTACAAATCCACGGTATGTGTACAGGTGTAGTTCGTTATTTCAACTTCGAAAATCTGAATTACGAACGAGGATGTAAATTTTACGTCAATATCACCGTTATATTGGTTGATATACAGAAAACAGTACGCATGCTTATTTTTAGAATATGCTTTTGTAAGAAAGGGAAAATATTGATTGGATTAGTGCATGATGTCGTGTTGGCATCACCTCCCCCGAGCGTGAGTTGCCAAGTCGCCCTTTATTCGCCCGGAGGAACACCTGATAATTGTAACATTTGATTTGATCCTTAAGACATTTACTACTACATGTGACCTTTTTACTCTTACTGATCGAACAGCATTTTTCATCGTAATTAAAGATACAGATATAAATTAAATGATCACCAGGGGAATCTACTGAAATGCTAACAGATTATTATGCAAGAGAATAACCACGTTGGTTATAAAAATGTAGGTCACGAAAATGAATCATTGATGTGTATTTGTCCTTCCCTTTTACTGCTCTTCCATCTATGCCGCTGGTACATATTTCGTTAATCCTTTCATCACTTTTTTTCTTGAAATCGGTTTTTCTTTGTCTTTATATCACTTTTTTTTTCTTTTCTATCACTTTTTCTTATGGCTTTCTATCACTTTTACTTTGTCTTCCTATCACGTTTTCAGTAAGTCTTTCTATCACATTATCTTTAAGTCTTCCTAATACTTTTTCTTCAGTCTTCCAACCCATCTTCTGTCCAGCCCCACCTCCCTTTCTCTTCCCTCGCCCGTCAGCCGTCGTTCCAGACCCATTATCAGCTGAGAAAAGTCCCATTGCTACGACTTCCAAGCCGCTTATTAACATTTCACACAGGCCCTCGTGGATCGGAGGTTCCTTTCACAATCCCTCGCAATCAGACGCCATGGCCACTATTGCAGAGTACTGGATCTATGATTCATTAGGTAAAAGCCTCAATTTATTACGCTGTGTATCCTCGTAGTCTTCTTCGTCAGTTCTGAAGCTAATAAAAGAAGTGATGTGATGATGGTAATAATGATGATGATAATGTTTATTTCTTTTTTCCTTTTATTTTCGTTAACTAGTGAGCAGTTTCATCATTCATGTAACTGGGTTTACAAAATAGAAGAATTCATATATATTTCGATCTTCCAGTAGAGGAGGAGGGAGAGGGAGGGAGGGAGGGAGGGAGGGAGGGAGGGAGAGGGAGGGTACCGACCACACCAAACCTTTCCTATGTTCCTTTTCCTCCACACAACTCCGAAGTCTCTTCTGCTGTCACGGCGGCCATAAGCCTTGGATGAGCAGTTAAATTATCTAAATAATTGCACTTGTACATTAGAAGACTTCATTTATCGACCGCATCCAAAACTCTCCCGTAATGTTCCTCTTCCCTCCACGTATCTCTAAGTCTCTCCCTTGAACGAGCAGCTAAATTATCTGCGAAACTGTACTTGTCCAATAAGAGAATTCAAATATCTTTAGCCTTCGACCACATCTAGACTTTTCTCATCGTGTTCCTTTTCCTCCACACAGCTCCCAAGTCTCCCCCTCTCCTCCTCTCCACAGCTGACGTTCTCCTGCAATCAAGGCTGGACGAGTAATCAAGAGTCCAGCGCTAAGAAAAAAAAAGAAAAAAGATAATGAGGGAAACCTGGACTGAAACTCCTGTTCCGGAGCCTCGAGGGGTTCGAATCGGCCTCGCGTCTCGCCGCCTTTTCCTCTGGATAAATTCGCCAGTGTCATCATCGTCGCTGCCTTTCACGCTCTGGTCAGATGGTCTGCTCGTTGGTAGCGGTTCGTGAGATTCGGGAAAGACTGGTTTTGAGTGTATTGTTTTCGTCGTGGTTTACTGGACAGCGCAAGTGGAAACGCGGTGATTTTTTTTTTTTTTTTTTTTTTTTTTTTAAAAGTCATGGGTTGGATTCACTACGTTCAGTCAAATGTATTTTCGAGGAAAATCACCACCTTTTCAGTTATATTGCACATTGTAATATCGGCTTCCATTTTCCATCTGGCCCTCACCGGGTACAGAACACGAACTATAGGAACACATCTGCGTCGGATCATGAACGAGTTATACCCAAAGTACGAAAGCCGATGTTCCGCAAAACGCACAATACGAACGACCCACTAGCGTTCCTCGAAGACCCATCCGCGTGAAATCCGAAACGAACTAGGCCGGGAGGTGAACTCACTCGTAAAGAATATAAAAAGGAGCGCGGCGGATCCAGGCAAGTTGAGTTCTACGCGTGAACATCGTGTGCCGCGCGCTTGGCGCCTTGTGTAAGGCCCATTCAGAGAGCTCTCGTCACTTAACCCCGTGCGATTAGTCATTAGTGAGGAGGAGTGATTTAATTGATCTCTCGCCCTTAATTGGTGATTAGTGATATCGAGTGATGACCCGAACGGACGGACCTTTAACGAAGTGTGCAATGGTGACCTTGCGTGGATATTCTGTGCTTTCGTGTGCAACGTGGAGTGCTGCGAGTGCTGTGTTGTCGGAGGGAAAGCGCTCTGCCTTGGACTTCGGAAAATGATAGTCTTGAAAAGGGAAGACACTCTCACTCAGTAGCGCTATGTAGTTCCTGCCTTCCGACCGAGGCATCTCAGGAATGCGACATAAACAAGAACAAGAAAGGAAGAAAGGAAAGAGTAGAAATCCAAGGTTTTTTCAATTCTTCTTGATTTACGATGATGTTTACATGTTGTCTGGACTCACACCACTTGAGCGCCGCTCACACGATCCGGGCGTCTTTTTCATCGCGGGGTCGGGGTGGAGGGAGGGGGGAGGGGAAGGGAAGGGCCCCTCTCTCGCGCTCGCGGGAGCAGGGAGGCCGGGGGGGGGGGGGGCAGGGGCGGGGCGGGGCGGAGGGTGGAGGCGCCAGGGTGTTGTGGAGTGAGTGACGCCGTGGACGCACTTCCCGCTCCACCTTCTGCGAAGTCCTGGGCGGAAATGCTCGGGGAATGAAGTTCTTCCGATCACCTTGAAGTCACGACAGGGTCCTGGAGCGACACACAAAAGCAGACCGCGCGCGCGCACTTGTTTGTGACACACTTCTCGATTTTTATTAAACGCAGTCATTTAATACTCGTTTTCTAGTCGCTTATTATCCAGTTAATGCTAATGTACAAGCCGCAAGGCAGCCATTCAAGGATTTTTTTGTGTAATGACAAAGGAAGGATTATAAGCTGCGCGAGGAAGCAGAACGGATTTTTTCTCCCTCCGGCTGTTCTTTGCTTGTTCATCGACCGAAAACAGACCAACAGAACAGTAATGTATCAAAGGATGTGAGATTTTGCAACAATATCATATTCATGCAATTAGCATTTTGTATAAAGAAATCCTTCCTTTGGCAAACGCATCCTTTTCTTGTACAGAGTAAGGCTTTCTAGTGCACTTAGGTCCTTCCTCTTGCGAAAAGCCCTCCAGAGAAATCCTTCCTTGCGCCGAGATCCTTCCCGCAAAGACCGCCTCCTTGGCACTCTCTAACCTCTCTCTCTCCTCTTTTTTCCAGCAGCCTCGCAAGATCACCAGCAGCCTCCGAGACGAGCGAGAGACGAGATAGACTGTCTCAGGAACCTCCGTTAAAGCCCCTAGGACTCGTGCGAACGTCGTGA
>NW_020869832.1:829270-834270 GCF_003789085.1 Penaeus vannamei | reverse complement strand
ACGGAACGCCTCGGTGGTGCGGGGAGGACGGAGGACTTGCGAAAAGGTTAACTGTCCTCCTCCGAAGACTAAGCCATGAGAAAGAAATCGGACGAAGATCTGTGACACAGCTGATCGCGGCACAGTCCTGCATTCACGCGCGCCTTATCAAAGAGCCTTTAAAGGAAGCCTCCCTCACCTCGGAGGCGTGTCCCCGGCGAGGAACTGATGCCCCAGAAACCCCGCGCGATCTCCCCAAAACAGCAAGAAACGCCGGGCCAGGATTACCGCCTTTACCGCAAGTGATTCGAATGCGACGCTAGAGACTTGATTTCGGCGCCGAGTTCGTCATCGATGGTTGCCTGAGTATCATGATTTAAGAATTCATACGCAATTGTAACATAAGTAATAGATTTGCGAAATTTAATTAAAGTGCAGACATTGTTATGGTCAACAGATAAATTACAGCCATCTTAATCCGAAGTCTAAGCTCCAACATTCACAAGGTTTGCGGTCACGGTGGTGCGCGCCAGTGTAAACAAAACGGCCATTTCGAAAAGCGAGGCTCAGGCGGAGGGTCGATTTTAGGTTTTAAAAGAGTTTCAGGAGGAGGTACGTACTTGTAGACCTCTGGCCGCGTTCACTAATGTAATTCTATCCCAGCGAGGAAGAACAGAAAATTAGGGTGCATCCGCGAGCACCCTTTCTCCTCGCCCTACACAGGCCCTCCTTTTAAGGGCCTCCGAACCCCGCGTGCAAGAAGGGTGCAAACGCACTGGGCTTTTGCTTGTTGCTTTAACTGATAAACACAAGTACTGCAGCCTCGCATATCAAAGCAAATTAAGAAGCAATATCAGTTTTATGTTTCAAGAGCGATTAGGAAGATTTCTCTCGTGAAGAATGGTGATAAGATTTTACATTCGGTTTTATTAGTATTTGGTATAAATGATGATGACTACGGCCCCATGAAAGGCATGATTCCAGTGCAGTAATTAAGTGCACAATATCTCAGTTTGGGCTGAAGTCATGCTTCTATAGAAGAGGGGAAACTGCCACATTTACACACCCAAAAGTAATTTCGCAATTCCTCAAATAGATCATCATGGTTTCGCCGGTCGTTGCCCGGGTCTCCGGCAACGCAGATGAGACTTAAATAGTTATCCCTAACGCTGGTAATGGCTCTCCTAGAGGGTCCTTCAAGCACCCCAACGCTGAAGTGCCGAGGTCCTGACTGTGTGGCCCTTTCATCCTTAGGTCCTTCAAGGAGTTTTTTTTCGTACCTTTTATCTCGGACTCGTAAGGACTCTTCAAAGCCCCTCCGGTGTTTTGTCCGCGTTTGTTGTGTGCAGGACGGAAAGCGCGGCGTCTTAATTGCGTCTCCGTTGGGCGGGTGGGAGGTGCCGTCAGCAGTGAGGTTATACTGGTCCTTCTACTGTTATCGAGGGTGTGACTGCGCGAGTTATGGCGATCGTTATCGGGAGGGTGATGGCGCTAATGAGTGGCTTGGTGTGTCTTCTCAGAGGTGCACACTCTCTTAAGTATTTGTTTGATTTTTTGTTTGCATACATGCGTAGATGAAGCATGTTGCCAACAGTTAGTTTCTGTGATGGATGCGTGGCCGTTTAGCGGTGTGGTGCTAATAGCATTGCAACTTGTTAAGCCTATTGATGGTCTTTATTACCTTCTTTCATTAACATCCCTTGATTAATTCGGTTATCAAGTCCCTTTGACTTGTGAAACGTTAACCCCCGAAGATCTTTGTTTATTTGCTTCGTCTTTTTCTGTTTCCTAACCCCCCCCCCTCCCCTTGTAGCGCAAGCCCTCTCTCACCTGGCTGTGGCTCATCAAGTCCTTCGCTGTCATCGGCGTCAACATCTACTACCTGAGCAACTGGGTCATCAGACAAGGCCGCTACGACCACCTGGAGTGGGAGAAGCAGACGTACGAGGACGAGTTCATCTGGGCCGCCGAAGGCCTCACCCTCGCGCAGATTCTCATCATGCTCTTCTATTGCCTCATCGGCGGCCTCTTCACCTACAAGGTAAGGCGGATAGGAAGACGCCAGGCGGCGCCATCTTGGTTCTTGCCGGCCGGGCGCCGATCGCTCATTGGTCCGCGACTTGGCTTGTCCGTCGCTCATTGGTCCGTTTTCTTTGCGACCGTTGGTGGTTACGTGATTTAAATGGAGTAAAACTTGGCAGTAATTTCACGGTCGTTATGGTTGATTTTTAAAGAAGCGAACGGAAAACAACGTGAAATTTGCTGTAGCAGATCCAAAGTTACCATGTTTAGCATAATGATCAAGAGTATCTTGTGCAAAAACAGAAAGCAGTGGGAGGACGTGAATATGATTAACAAAGTCGGTTAAAATGTTAGACTGCTGAGAGCAACGGCCATGAGGGAAGTTTCGTAATACAGGAGACCACAGGTTGCTTGTTCATTTCACCCGAACACTCGGAAATGCCACGACCAGGGCGCCCCATGTCAACGCAGCCGCCGATTGCTGTCAGGAGGGCCATTAATGTCTTAAATGAGTGAGGCGGGATGGCATCGCTGCCTCACCTCTCGTAACACACACACACACACACACACACACACACACACACACACACACACACACACACACACACACACACACACACACACACACACACACACACACACACACTCGGCTCTCAAACCAAACTAAAAAAAAAAGAAAGAAAAAAAAATTTCTAGTTCGACCGAGACAGCCGATTCACCATATCTCTGAAAGCATTCTCGTCTTCCTTCGCAATCTCCAGTTATTTACAAACACAATGTTCGTGTGTTGTGCGTCGCATATTCTGCCTCGTTGAAATCTTTTTGCTCGTGCACGGCTGCAATTGCTTGAGCCTTTGTGCTTTGCTGGTGCCCTGCGCGCCCCGCGAACAAGCAACGAGGCCACGCTGAGCCCGGCGCGAGGGAGGGCACCAAGCAGCAATGCATCTTAAACGAAGGTTCATTTGTCTATTGATATCTTAGAGGTGATCGTCTTTAAGGTGAATATCAGGCATTTGGCTTCATTAAGACTAATGCAGCGCGGGTGTCTCCATTAAGGTTAATATCATGCAGATGTTCGTTAGGAATCCCTTCCCCTCCCTTCCCTCCCCACCCCCTCCCCTTCCTCTCTTCCCCCATTGGCTTCCCCTTCACCCCTTCTCCCCCTCCCCTCCCCCACCCTCCTCTCCACCCCTGCTCCTCGTGAGCGTTTGAAACCCTTCTCTTCTCTTCTCATTCTTCGCCTTTGTTACATTTTTGTCTCTTTTAACATTCCTCTGTTTACTTCTCCCCTCTTCTCCTCCTCCTCCTCCTCCGCCTGCTGCCCCCCCTCCCGTACCCACTCCCTCCCCACCCCTCCTGCTACCGCCATTTATGTCAATCATAAGCTCGTGACGTCACTGATCGAATCATACCGGGAATGTACCAGTAAGGCGTGGCTCCCGGTTGCGGGCGTACTTGCATGTGTTGGATGCGTGTACGGGCGTGGGCGTGGTTGGCAGGTGACGCCGGAAGGTTAAAGAGAATGATGAGAAAATGCAAGAATTATTTACAAGACGCCCACATGCACGTTCTGCACCTCGCACGAACAATCAAAAACAACCTCTCGTAACACACACACACACACACACACACACACACACCACACACACACCACACACACACACACACACACACACACACACACACACACACACACACACACACACCTCACCACACGATACACCGAACTCCATTTTCAAAAAGAAAAAGATACCCCCCCCCAAAAAAAAAAAAAAAAAAAAAAATCCCATTGAATTACCTACACCCATAACTCACAAGAAGAAAGACAAAGATAATTGCTGAAGAATATGTTACGTCATGACAGACCATCACAGCTAATTACAAATATCGCTTCCTGACACTTGACAACGATGACTGACTCCAGCAAGTATACCGTGGACTTTGGTGTGGCCTTTGTTGGCGAAGCTTGGAGTATGATAAGTGATTTATAATAACTGGGATGATGATGGTGATTGTGGTGATTGTTATTGTTATTGTTCGCTTTCTCTTTGTTCTTGTTCTTGCTCTTCGTCTTTTTTCTTCTTCGTTATCGTGTTATTATGATGATTATGGTTTTGATCATGATCATTATTATTATTATTGTTATTGTTGTTGTTTGTTGTTGTTGTTGTTGTTGTTATTGCTATTGCTACTATTACTACTACTGTTACTATTACTGTTATTATTGATATTATTATCATTGTTATTATAATTATTATTATTACTATAACGATTACTACTATTACTATTACTGTTACTATTTCTATAATGATAATAGTAATAATAATAATTATTATTATCATTATTATCATTAATCTAAATTATCAATATTGTCTTCATCATCATCTTGTTATTATTGTTTATATGTTTATCGTGATGATAATGAAATGATAATAGTAATATTAATGATGATGATGATGGCATTGATTTTGAGAGTAATGAACATTTTGATAATTGTGTGACTGTGGGTCATTATAGTTTTCATTATTGCAATTATCTTGATCATCATCATTATTATACTTATTGGTTTTGTTGCTCTTGCATTCTTTTACGATGAAGTTAGTGAAGATATTGATATGATTTTTATTCGTCTTCTTTACCTTTATTATTAATAATTATCATTACGATCATTAAGGAGAGCGATTATTATTATATCGTTTCTTTATTATTGGCGTTGACATGGTTGTTGTGTTGTTGCTGATGTCGTTATTATTATTATTTGCTTTATCATTTATATTATCGTTATTTTATTATTATTATCATATTTTATCATTATTGTTGTTGTGTTGTTGCTGATGTTATTATTATTATTATTATTACTTTTATCATTTATATTATCGTTATCTTTATTATTATTATCATTTTATCATTATTGTTATTATTATTATTATTATTATTATTATTATTATTATTATTATTATTATTATTATTATTTTAACTATTATCATTATTATCATTTA
>NW_020869832.1:816770-824270 GCF_003789085.1 Penaeus vannamei | reverse complement strand
ACCCAATGTATATTTCTTTCATACATTTATTCTATGTATACAAAATAAATGTATTTAATACATTTATTTCATATGAAATATATTTTCGTCATACAACATACTACATTTTGCCTTTATATCAGATATATTTCTTTTATACATGTTTTATATTCCTTTCACACATCATTTATTTCCTTCATATAAAATATATTTCCTTCATATAAAATATATTTCCTTCATATAAAATATATTTCCTTCATATAAAATATATTTCCTTTATATAGAATATATTTCCTTCGTATAAAATACATTTCCTTCATATAAAATATATTCTCTTCAAACAGCTTTTCCTTCATATAAAATACGCCAAATCGTCTTAACGATTGAACCACAGACCGATACAACGAAAAAAGAAAGAAAGAAGAAGAAAGAAAAAAAAAGAAAAGAAAGAAAAGAAAATGAAAGGAAAAGAAAAGAAAATGAAAGAAAAAGAAAAAAGAAAAAATGAAAGAAAAAAATTAAAGTAAAGAAAAAAAAGAAAAAGAAGAAAAAAAGAAAAGAAAAGAAAGAAAAAGAAAAAAGGAAAAAAAAGAAAAAAAAAGAAAATGAAAGAAAAAGAAAAAGGAAAGAAAAAAAGAAAAAGGAAAGAAAAAAAAAGAAAAAAGCCAAAACAAAACAAAAAACAAAGAAAGAAAGAAAGAAAGAAAAAAACAAAAAACAAACTAACACCCAACCCCGAAGCAGGACAACCTCCCCCCCCCCCCCCGCCTCGTCACATGGGAACTTCTCCCCCCGATTCCCCGAAGAAACTTAACTCCCCGATAATAGCTTCTTCGACAAGCAATAAATGGCTTAATAAACACACAATCAGAACAAATATCAAAACTAATGGATCTACGGGAAGGTGACCTCTTGGCGAGGGCGCTCGGCGGGTCCTGAGCGAGGGCACGTGAACCGAGGGAAAAGGTCACGAGGGGAAAGGGGCTGAGGGGAGAACGAAGGGGAAAGGGGGAAAGGGGCTGAGGGGAAGGGGCTGAGGGTCACGAGGGAAAGGACGAGGGAAAAGGTCACGAGGGGAAAAGGGGAGAGGTCACGAGGGGAAAAGGTCTGAGGGGAGAAGTCACGAGGGGAAAGGTCTGAGGGGAGAGGTCACGAGGGGAAAAGGAGGGGAGAGGTCACGAGGAGAAAAGTCTGAGGGGAGAGGTCACGAGGGGAGGGGAGAGGTCCACGAGGGGAAAAGTCTGAGGGGAGAGGTCACGAGGGAAAAGTCTGAGGGAAAGGGAGGGGAAAAGTTCTGAGGGGAGAGGTCACAAGGGGAAAAGGGGCTGAGGGGAGAGGTCACGAGGGGAAAGGGGCTGAGGGAAAAGGGGGCTGAGGGGATAGGGCCCAAGGGGAGAGGTCACGAGGGGAAAGGTCACGAGGGGAAAAGGTCTGAGGGGAAAGGGCCTGAGGGGAGAGGTCACGAGGGGAAAGGGACTGAGGAGAAAGGTCAAGGGGAAAGGGCCTGAGGGGAAAGGGGCTGAGGGGATAGGGCCCAAGGGGAGAGGTCACGAGGGGAGAGGTCACGAGGGGAGAGGTGAGGGGAAAAGGTCTGAGGGGAAAGGTGAGGGGGAGGTCACGAGGGGAAAGGTGCTGAGGGAGAGGTCACGAGGCGAAAGGGCTGAGGGGATGGGCTGAGGGATAGGGCCAAGGGGAGAGGTCACGAGGGGAAAAGCTCTGAGGGGAGAGGTCACGAGGGGCCTGAGGGGAAAAAGGTCTGAGGGGAGAGGTCACGAGGGAAAAAGGTCTGAGGGGAAAAGGGGGGAAAGGGAAGGGGAGAGGTCACGAGGGGAAAAAGGTCACGAGGGGAAAAGGTCTGAGGGGAGAGGTCACGAGGGGAAAAGGTCTGAGGGGAGAGGTCACGAGGGGAAAAGGTCTGAGGGGAGAGGTCACCAGGGGAAAGGGGCTGAGGAGAAAGGGTCTAAGGGTGACAGGGGAAAGAAAAGGAGGGGAAAGGGCCTGAGGGAAAGGGAGGGGAAAGGGCCTGAGGGGAAAGGGCCTGAGGGAAGGCGAGAGAGGGAGCCAGGGGGGAGGGACACGTCTATCTGTCTGTCTGTTTGTTAGTCTATCTGTCTGTCCTTTTGTCTTTCTGTTTATCTGTTTGTTGATTTGTCCCTTTTTTTCTTTATTTGTCTTTCTGCTTATCTGTCTGTCTGTCATTTTATTGTTTATTTGTCTGTCTTTCTGTATTTGTCTTTCTATTCATCTATCTGTCTGTCCCTTTTTTTGTTTATTTGTCTATGTCTTTCTGTATTTGTCTTTCTATTCATCTATCTGTCTGTCATTTTATTGTTTATTTGTCTATGTCTTTCTGTATTTGTCTTTCTATTCATCTATCTGTCTGTCACTTTTTTTGTTTATTTGTCTATGTCTTTCTGTATTTGTGTTTTTTTGTTTATTTGTCTATGTCTTTCTGTATTTGCCTTTACTGTTTATCTGTATGTCTGTCAATTTGTTTATTTGTCTCTATATCTGTCTGCTTGTCTGTCTTTCTATTGTTATGTATCTTTATCTATCAATGCATTTGTCTCTCTGTTCATCATCTACGTGTCTGTCTGTTTGTCTGTATGTTTATCTATTTATTTTTCTTTCCGCTGTTCTACCTCTCTACCTGCTTATCTATCTGTCTGTCTGTTTACCTGTCTGTCTGTCTATTTGTCTGTCGCTTTATCTATATGGTTGTCTGTTTGATTTCTGTTTGATTTTGTTTATCTGATTGTTTGTTTATCCTTCTGTATGTCTGTCTACCTCTTTATTCTTCTTTCTGTCTATTTGTCTGGCTCATTATCTATCTATTTGTTTGTCCTTTTATCTATCTATCTGTCTGTTTGTCTACCCCTTTATCCTTCTTTTTGTCTATTTATCTGTCTATCTATTTGTTTGTCCTTTTATCTATCTGTTTGCCTGTTTGTCTACGTCTTTATCCTTCCTTCTGTCTATTTGCCTGGCTCATTATTTATCTATTTATCCATCTATCTGAATATTTTTCTACCTATCTGTCTATTCAATTCTTAAAATCTTATGGATGGTGATATGAGAATAGCATGGAGGCTGGGATAAAACAGGTAAAACAGAAATAAAGGTAAATATAATAAAAAATAGAAGAGACGTATGTAACCAGGATTCAGAATCAGAATGACAACTGTAGTACTAAAATCCTTGTATTCGTGTACTAAAGGGCGTTATCTGATGAGAAGGCACAGCACAAGAGGAACAGTAATGTGTGCTGACGAAGGCGCTGAAGAAGTAAGATGTTGATTCATGTTATTAAAGGAAGACGAAAGGAATTTGTATTTGTACTTCATCTCTGTCAGTGAAGGTCAGAATGAGGAGAGAGACGATAGACAGGAAAGGAAAGAATCATGTAAACTGTAAAAGTCTTTTTCATAGTTATATACGTTAATAAATAAATTATAGACATTGTCAAATATTAAAACGAACGCAGTAACGTGTGCATAAAGAACAAAAACTGCTACAATAAATATAATAAGAACGTTATTCCGTCTGTACTGTTACTTTTTTTTTAGATAAAGGTATTACAGAGATGTGTTTATAACAACTTCAGAAAAAGTCGAAGGTAAAGTAGTAAGATACTGACTGCCTGGCCACTTAAGTGTCGTCGTCGGAACTAAATGAGAGCGTTTTGTGCAAAAGATCCGCCCGCGAGGGTGTGGGCGCCGGAAGGAACACAGGTGGGCGCAAGAGCAGACGGGGAGTGGGGGGGGGGGGGGGGGGGTAGGGGTAGGGGGGTCTTTTTCCAGCGCACTCTTGTCGCACTCTCTTCATCTCTCTGTCTGTCTGTCTGTGTCTCTACCATTCCCTCGATCTGATTACCATTCCATCTGTCTTTTTTTTCCTCCTCTGTCTGTCTCTCTTTCAGTTCACCCTCTGTCTGTCTGTCTCTCTGCCTTTCTATCTGTTTTTCTCCCTCTCCACCTGTGTTCCTGGGTGTCTCTCTACCTCTATCCGTCTTTCTGCCTCTCTCCCTCTCCTTCTGTCTCTCTAATTCTCCCTCTGTCTTCCTATCTGTCTCTCTACCGCTCATTCTGTCTGTCTGTATCTCTCTAATATTCCCTAAGTTTGTCTGTCCTCTATCTCTCCCTGTCTCCGCCTGTCTAACTGTCTATCTCTCTATCTCCCCGTCTGTCTTTCTGTTTCTCATTCTCTCCATCTGTTTATCTATCTGTCTGTCGTCCCAATTCTCTGTCTGCCTGCCTTTCTACCTCTGTTTGTATATTTGTCCGTCTGTCTGTTTGTCTCTCTACTGCATTCCGCCACTGTCGGTCTGTGTGCTTGTCTCTCTTTCTCTCCCTCTGTCTGTCTTTCTATCTACTTCTTCCTATATCCCGCTCTATCTCTCTTTCTTTCCTTTTTCTTTCTCCCCTCATCTCTCACTAATCCATTCCCTCCTCTCTCTCTGTCTATAAGTATAAAGCTTATACAATGGAATTCAAAATGATCAATGTGAAATTTATTAGTAGTACTTTATTTACATACCATTCCCATCACATATTTTTCTGCAGCCTTATTTGATTAAAACTTAGCACTGAAACACTTGACGCCACCATTCTTATAGCTAAAGGCACTGTACTGTACATTCCGAACGTTCTCTCATGCGCACACTTGGGACGTCGAGGGACTTCCGGCTGTGATGCCTCCTAAAGTATCCTCAGTTTTTAGTCGGGTTCCCTGTGCAGTCTTTTAGGACACTGCAATTTCCTAGGAGAGCATGGCTGCTTTCCAGGTGCTCCGAGTAGCGTTGTGCTTCTTCAGGGAGACTGACACGAGAACGAGGAAGGGGAAGGGGAAGGAGGGAGGGGGGGGAGCCAGAAGAGGGAACGAATCCTTTTGTGTTTCGTTCGAATTTTCGAATCCTTTATGAACCCTGTTTCGAGTGCATTGGTTCGAATTAATGTTGTTTTAGATGTCATTTCCGATGATGGCAGCGAAGCATTTCAATCCCTTTGTCTTCAGTGAAGGACAAATTACCCGAGAAGCGACCTTTGTAGTGGTATCTCTGCCGCAGCTGTTGGTGCAATGCTTCGGTTGAATTCTGGCTTCGACTCGTCAGCAGGTGCGAGGAAGTGTGTCCTTACGCACGGAGTGATAAGACGAGCCAATAAGGAGCATCGAAATCATCCCAAATCTTAATCAGGACCACATCCTCGAGGCTTTACCGGAAACTGCCACCACTCCCTCTACTCCCACTCCTTCTCACTAAGCAATAACATCGTCATTCACTTTCCAGGCCTTGTGCAACGCCTAAAGCTACACCTTTCGGTCTTCTCGGGACACTCCATCGTGCTCAGAATAGCGAAGACGGTGAACATTTCCTTCCAGACTAGCCACCTAGACCCTGGCGTCGTTTTAGGGAAGAAATTGGCCGAAATGTACCCTTTTCTGCGACATTTTTCGTTGATGAGCGTCGTTTTAGGGAAGCCATTGGCCGAAACGTACCCTTCTCTGCGCCATTTTTTCGTTGTTGAGCGTCTTTTTTAGGCAAGAAATTGGCCGAAACGTAACCTTTTTCTGGGCCATTTTATTTGTTGAGCGTCGTTTTAGGGAAGCCATTGGCCGAAACGGACCCTTTTCTGCGCCATTTTTCGTTGATGAAAGCGAGTGGCGAGAGCTCGGGGCTTCGGCTGAGCAGGAACCGATCTGTCAAGCGGCGGCGATTGGCATCTCGCGGCCGATTAGAGCAAATGGAAGGGGCGCTGGCATGTCTGGGATGGCCCCGAGGGTGCTCCCCTGGGGGTCTTGCGCGCGCTCTCTCTTCTCTCTCTCTTCTCCCTCCTTCCTCTCTCTCTCTTCTCCCTTCTCTTCTCTCCCTCCCTCTCTCTTCTCTTCTCCCTCTCTTCTTCTTCCCTCCTCCCTCTTCTCTCTCCTCCTCTCTCTCCTCTCACTCCCTCTTCTCTCTCTCTCTCTCTCTCTCTCTCTTCTCTCTCCCTCCCTCTCTCTTCTCTTCTCTCTCCCTCTCTCTCTCTTCTCTCTCCCTCCCTCCCTCTCTCTCTCTCTTTCCTCCTCCCTCCTCTCTCTCTCTCTCTCCCTTCCCTCTCTCCTTCTCTCCTCTCTCTCTCCCCCCCCCTCCCTCTCTCTTCTCTTTCCTTCCTCCCTCTCTCTCTCTCTCTACATCCTCTTTGCCTCCTTTTCCTTCTTCCTGTTTCGTTTTTTTTTTCTCTCTTCCTTTCTTCCCTCTATCTGTCTTTATCTTTCTTGCCTTTTCTCCCTTCCTTCTCCGTCCTTGCCCCCTCTTCTCTCCTCTTCCGAAACGGAATAAAATAATCTAAATATGCTTCGACAGCCATTTATCAGTCATCCGAAATTCATTCGTCAGCCATCAGACCCAATCAATAGCCATTCGTTAGCTATTCGTCAGCCATTCGACAACGTTTTGTCAGCCATCAGACATGCAATCATAGCCATTCGTCAGCCATCAGACCCAATCAATAGCCATTTGTCAGCTATTCGTCAGCCATCAGACATCCATTCGTCAGCCATCAGACCCAATCAATAGCCATTCGTCAGCCATCAGACATGCAATCAATAGCCATCTTCAGCTATTTCGTCAGCCATCAGACATCCATTCGTCAGCCATCAGACATCCATTCGTCAGCCATCAGACCCAATCAATAGCCATTCGTCAGCCATTCGACAACCATTTGTCAGCCATCAGCCATGCAATCAATAGCCATCCTCACTATTCGTCAGCCATCAGACATCCATTCGTCAGTCTCGTCAGCCACCCGCCAACCTTTCGTCAGCCATCAGACATCCATTCGACAGCCTTCGTCAGCCGCGTCAGGATCCCCCCCCCCCCCCCCCCGTGTCTCGGTTTCGCCGAAAGAAGGAGGTAATAAGGTCAATCGCAAACTATGCGGCCACACGCTCATTAGTCGCGTGTCACCCTCGCATAACTTATTGTAATTAACAATATATAATCTCAATTGGGTCGCCCTGCGCGCGCTCTCCTCGCCCTGCCTCGCCACGCCGTCCCGCCCGAGGAAATTCTCTCCTCAAACGGTCGTCTCGCATGCTTGCATTAAACCGGAAACTCTTGCAATTATCAATCAAGCTGCGTTTAATTGCTGCTGTCATTAATTTTTGCCGTGGTTTTGCGCTGTTCCGTGGCGGCGGCGGCGGCGGGCGGAGCGGGCGGGGCGCAGAGTAGTAACCTGCCACGTCATTCGCGGGAGATCAAAAAGGTGCGGCGCCGCCATCTTGTGGGGCGGGAGTCGGCGGCGGGAACGCGTGTAGGGGCGACGGGCTTATGTAATTCTCGGATCATTCATTACGATTAATGATTAATTATCTGTGCTGTGTCTCAGCTTTATGTTTCATTTGTTCATTTTTTTTTCAATCTCTGTCTTTATTTTGTTTTGTCTTCCTCTGTTACTGTCCTTCGTTATCCATTATCTCTTTTGTGATCATGTATTACTAATGATTGTTTACAGTTTCTTCTGACTAAAGTTGATTGAAAAATTA